>RYFJ01003363.1:0-134790 GCA_003991445.1 Oryza meyeriana var. granulata | reverse complement strand
TAAGCCCGCTTAGAAACAATTAGCCATGGGATTAAATTCTTATTTATATTTTTGACCACTATGTCGGGAATGGAATTGGATATGGTGCTGTTTAAATTATTAAAATTACCCTAATGGTGGGCTGTGGGTGCATAGTTTGTTGGTCGCACCTGTGGCAATAAGTGACCGATTCAGGGACCCCTTGGGTAAGTAAATCATACTTCAAGCTCAGCGTGGGAAGGATGGGCTTGTAACGTCTCTTCTCCTCTCCTAGGCCAGTTGGGTGAGAATGGGATGATGGAGTTGGGTCGGCTCAGGGTCGGGTTGATTGGCTTTTGGCTCCATTGGGTGCATTTGGGGTAGCTGGTGATTGGGGTGTCTTGTCGCAGGTGAAACCTCACAGCCGTGGTGTGATGGTAGGGGGAGGTTATGTAACGGTCTGTTCATGACCTCTCGTGGTGTCGTGGGCACGCCGGCACACGGACGTGTGTGGGCGTGTCTTGTGGTATAATTGTACACTTGATCAGAGTAAATTATTAATACAGCCCATGCGGTCTCGGGCATCTTGGTCAAGGATCACGGATTGTCTCACTATAAAATTTGATATTACAATTTGCTATAGTGTTAGGATGGATGATTGGACCCTGGTTAAGTGGTTTAACGTTGATCAATGGAGGAGTTAATGTTGTTATTAATCAATCTTTTATTGTTTGCGACTTCTTTGTTTACAATGCTTTTAGCAAATAAACCCTAACCTATCTTTGTCTCCGTGCATTGTGTAATACTTGTGGGTGTGACTTGTTGAGTACTGTGGTGGTATTCGGTCTTGCTCCCTTTCTCCTCTTAGTGGTGGAGTACTGATTGACGAATACCATAGGACGACTGCTGGCTCGACCGTCAAGACGCTGTGGAATGGAGTCGTTGGGCAGCTGTATATAGGCTTTAAATCTATTTACATGCCTGCATTTAGGTAAGACCAACTTTATTCTGTTTGTAAGATGCACTCTGTATGGCAATTGGTACTTCTATACCTAAATTTCTAGACAGGGATTCAATACATAGAAATGTTTAGAATTTTGGTTACGAACTTCTGCGTGTTAGAGTTGGTATCAGAGCCGACTTGACGTATTGAACAGCCAATGGAAACCTAAGGGCCTCTGAGTTCTCATTTGCATATGTTTCTGTATTTGGAGTTATTTGGAAAATTGGGATATTATTTCTTGTGGGGAATAAAATCTTGCCTTTATTGCAAAATTTTTGAGTCAGGTCAAAAGCTAGGTAAACATTTTATTCGAGGTTATGGCATATGGTGTCCAATTTTGGGAAAAACATTGGTCTATTATGGCGGTGTATGATTTAAGGCATGAAATATTTCACTCGTTTTGCCATTATTATTTCGTTACTATTTGGTTCTGTTTATATTTTTGGTTGTTTCTCAATAAGTTTATTATGCAAATACTTCATCACCAAATGTTGTTTATTTCTAATTATTTTAATTGTTCACTCTATTTGGTCTGAGCATACATTGATTTCCCCCTCCTCGCTTCTATAGATGGACAGTCTCCCCAACAACGTGGTGCAACATGGGCGGATTTCGTCGAAGAACTTGCATGGATGATGAGCTCACTTTGGGGTATAGTCAGGCCGGATTATACTGCAGTGGAGCCATGGAGGGTGAATCCTCTCACCGTGTTCGCTTTGGAGCTGCAGGCGACTGTACTCCTACAGCCATGGAGGTTGAGGTTGGCGGGCATATATGCTGGAGCACACTTCGACCTCATAACCCCACATTTCTTCCCCTACGGGCCACTCAGGTCCTACAAGCTTCCAGCAGGCTGACAAACAAGAAGACCGCTACACATCCGTCACATGAGGCGGGCGATGTGGGCCATTGGACTACATGCACGCAACTGGGTGCGGTGGGCCACGATAGGGGAGATGCCAACGTATGACCATTATTGGTCTCTAGAACAACGACACCTGAGAGGAGGTCATGGAGTGAGGGACAGCTAATGGTGGGGCAGGATCCGTCTGACCGAGGAAGAGGACCCTTCCTCGGTGCATATTCATTTGGCCCTAGGAAGGAACCAACACACCGCCAGCTGCACAAGGCCAGCCAAGCATAGCGGCACTAGCACGCCCGCGCGAACCAGACCCAGTGGCATGATCAGCGCATCGTCGAGCGACGGCAAGCTCTCAAGGAGGTACAGTATCCACAGGGGCTTTCACCTCCATTACGATAGCAGCTCCTCAGGCGGATCCCGCACCTGCAGGCGAGGCCAGTTCATCAGCTCATGGTAGTGAGGACTACGTGAGTGGGAATCAAGACCGCACCAATGACAGGTAGGTGACGAGTAGGAGCAGAGTACAACTCGGACTACCGTAGAGCTGTTCAGAGCATTAAGGCGCACCGTCCTTAGCTTTATATTTTTCTAGTTTGATTTTATGTTTAGATGTAATGTTAGATGTTTGCTTTGGGGTAGTTGGTGGTCATAACCATCTATTGTGGTATGGCGCCTCAAGTTAGGAGTCGATTGCTTTTGTCATGTTTCCAAACTATGATCATTAATTTATTCAGACACTTAATTATCATCTACTTCCTGAGCCACCTATTTTCCTCTTTCCTTCATATTTCCATCCCCCATTAGATGTGATAACAGGATGGTACCGTGCTGCCAGCGATGCTAGTGCAACAAATCAATAGGAAGGAGCGCCATAGAACAACGAGGCTCCCCCACACATGCTACCCACTCTACCTGAGAACCTGACACTCGCCTAGGTCCTGGCCAACTAGAATCAGATGATGGTGATTATGATACAGCAGATGCAGCGAAACAACTTGCAGCAGTAGCACCAGTAACATCACAGCCCGGCCTTCTCTCCCCAGTCTAAGCTGCATAAATTCTTGAGAATCAGGCCACCTACTTTCTCCAGCACCACCAACCCTATTGATGAGGACATCAGCACCATCGATACGTCCATACCTACGCCACCACTTACTCACGCTCGTGTACGCCAGCTTAATTATCAAGTGAGTTCATTTCTAAGTTTGTCTCCAACTTATGTAGACCATGGAGACCCACGCATGTTGTTGTTGCTCAGGAATGATGGAGGAGATCAACTAGGAAAGGGATTCGCGCAGGCTGGATTCGGACTGTAGGACAGCACCAACTTGTGACGGCCGCCATGACTTCATACGAACTCCGATTTGGGAGTTCTAGTACTTCATGGAAAGCTTATCAAGTCTACTTTCTAACAGATCTAGATTTATACTCATATCTACTCGGAATTGTCCGCAATCGTCATTTTAGTGATAAGAGGTTTCCTGTTTAAGGTGCTGCGCCACCTTTTTGGGCCGAAGGCCCATGTATCAAGTTGGGTTCATTAGGGACGCATCCTAGGGTTGGAGAATGACCCGAACGCCCCTGTGGTCATCCTCCCATCCTATTAATACCTTTAGAGCCATCACAAACAGATTGGGTTTTGTTAGATTAAAGTTAGCGTTGCTACTTTACCGTGTAATCCCATGATCGGTTAGATCGCCGTTTGCTCGTCTTCGGAACCCCATCATTTTTTCTCTTTGAGTTAACCTAAATCTTTATTCGTAAATTGAGTTGCTTGTTCATCTTGTTCTTGCTAGTTCTCGATTGCTTACAAGAACAATTACCCTCGTGGTTGGGCTGATCGTTCATTGTCGAGATTGCGAACAGCCTCTGGAGTTGGTGTAATGATTGCTAAGGCGCAACGTCTCTGGACGGTTGTAGTCAGATCCAACGTCACTCCATCCAATCATTTGTTGTTGCTATAGGAAGTGCATGGAGGCGGGCTGATGGGGCATTTTGGAGCAAAGAAGACGGAAGACGTTCTTGCGAGTCATTTCTTTTGGCCAAAGATGAGAAGGGACGTCGAGAGATTTGTTTCTCGCTGCACTACTTGTCAAAAGGCTAAGTCACAATTAAATCCACATGGTTTGTATATGCCTTTACCTGTACCTAGCGTTCCTTGGGAAGACATTTCCATGGACTTTATGTTGGGATTGCCTAGGACTAGGAAGGGGCGTGATAGCATATTTGTTGTTGTGGATAGATTTCCTAAAATGGCACACTTTATACCATGTCATAAAACTAATGATGCTACTCATATTGAGTTGCTTGTTCATCTTGTTCTTGCTAGTTCTTGATTGCTTACAGGAACAATTACCATCGTAGTTGGGCTGATCATGCATCTGTCGAGATTGCGAACAGCATCTGGAGTTGGTGTAACGATTACTAAGGCACAACATCTCTGGACGGTTATAGTCAGATTGCCAACATCGCTCCATCCAATCGACTTACCCTCTCATCGAAAGATTGGGACACCCACGTCCACATCACCTATGGACGCCAACAACTGGCTGTTGGTGTGGAGGCCATGGGTCCTGGGTACCTCATGACAAGCATATGGGCCACTCGGACAAAGGATGGGCCTAGGCTTGTAATTAGAGATATGATAGAACTCGGCAGACTTAGCCTTGTACGACAAGGAAAGTACAGTCCTAGTCGGGCACGTTATATCTCTAGAAGGAGATCCCTTGGTTGTAGTCGAACTGGGACTCCTACTTTGTAATCTTGTCCCCAGTATATAAGGGGAGGCAGAGCGCCCCCTGAGGGCAGAATCATCAAGTTCATTAGAACCACCACCATAAATCCTCAAAGGAAATACACCACAACTGGACGTAGGGTATTACCTCACATCGAGGGCATGAACTAGTATAATCCCCTTGTGTGCCTTTGCAGTCCACCGAGTTTCGATCCGACGAGTAGCCCTATATTCATATTGTTGGTGTAAAACATTGACAGTTGGCATGCCAGGTAGGGGCTTCGGTGAGATCAACCTCAACAAGCCTGATGGATTCGACAACCGGAGTCGACAGCAGCAAATTCTGCCCCGGAGATACGATCACATTCAGAAGCCTCGATTTTGTCGCCGACAAGTTCGGCAAACTCACCCTGGCTGACTCGGACTCAATCCGATCTATCGGGGAATCAGCCGACTCCGCGCCAGTCAGCCCACACGACGTTGTAGCAACCCTCATTGACTTGCTACAGTGATCTTTCACTTGCCCGGGCCACGGGACAACTCTCTCCTTCGGTGTTCGACTCGGACTCGGCCTTGAGCCGGCCAGGGTCGGGCTAGGAAGGGGATAGATTGTTAATCTCCCATGCAGACTTGGCAACGCCGCAGACATCCACGATCTACATCCTACGCGGCAAACCTGATCCCCTACGGTTCAATTCGGACATGGCCCAGAGCTGTTCGAGATTGGATCTAGGGAGGTCTAAGTCGTTATTACCCCCATCGACTACTTCCACTCCGACTCCAGGTTGGACAAAAGTTCGAACAGCAGTCTGGCAGGCCTTCTACAGCCCTGCGAAATCTTCATGGCGTCCAAGAGAGACACTCCCTCTCAAGAGGCACGTTGACTACGCGAGCAGCAAGAAGAGGAGGCCCGCCAACTGCGACAACAACAGGAAACCGGACGCGATTCTCGCAACGACGAGCTACATAGGGCTGGCCGAACCACCTAGCAACAAATCCTCTAGATACGAGTCGACGACCACGATGTCTTCATCACGCCGTAGCAGAACGTTGTGGCCACTGTGACCCTACTGGATACACTCTAGTTTGGGCCTAATGACCAGGCCACCCCGACTATCGTGAGGATCAAAGCCATGATTACCACTGCCGCATGTCAGTAGCACCAGCAGTCGGGCGACACCCTCATACCGACCAACCGGTTAGGTTCTCCAACAGCGGTCTTGTCCGCATCAGCACGACGCCGGCTAGCCGGCTCCAGTCAGCTGCACGCGGAGTCATGACAGATGTCTCTTGGCATCTCTAACAACAACCGGCGGCATCCCCAGTACAACCACCATGACAACCAGGATCTCTGAAGACATCTACGATGCGACCTTCGCCAGGACATCAACGCACAGCGCCGCGAACGCGAAGACGACGAGCGCTGCTGACTGGAGGATGAGTACGAGAGCTTCGGCCACCGCTGTAACCAGACCCGGAGCCCTCACGCAGATGAAGGCATACTAGCCTTCACTGAGGAGCTACAATAGGTCAATTGGCCATCGGGCTTCAAGCCTACAGGCATCGAAAAATACGACGGCAAGACCAATCCCGAGTCCTGGCTCACGGTCTACACTCTGGCAATTCAAGCAGCCTGAGGCGATCACAAAGCCATGGCTAACTACCTCCCGGTCGCCCTGGCCGACTCGGCAAGGACATGGCTCACAGAGCTCCCAAAGTAGTCAATCGGCTCCTGGGGAGAACTCCGGGAATGATTCATCGCTAATTTCTAGGGGACTTACGAAAGGTCGTCTTCCGAGCACGATCTCTATCAGCTGCACTAGAGGAAGAACGAGTCTCTTTGCGAGTTCATCAAGAGGTTCTCTAAGAAGCACAACTCGATCCCAATGATCAAGGACGAGGTCGTCATCGCCGCCTTCTGCAAGGGAGTCAAGGACGCCCCGTTCATCACAAAATTTACTCGGAAGCCTCCAACCTCTGTCAGGGCTCTCTTCGATATGGCGAACAAGTACGCCGACTCGGCCGAGGTGGTCGCTCAGGCCCTCGATGACAAAAAAGAGCCCTGGCAGTAGGACCAAAAAGCTAACGACGAGCTAGCACAGAACAAATCCGGCAACCACAAGCAGAAGTCGGATAACGTGGTGGCCAACGTGGAGCGTACTCAGTCGCAACCCCCAAGGAACAACAAATACCAGAAAGTGATGAACGGGCCTTGCCCCTTTCATCCCAAGGGTAGGCACGCAGCCAAGGACTGCTTCATGCTCAAGAAGTTTGCTTCTGAGCAGGCTTCAACATCTGGCACCGACAAGGACAAAAAAAAGCCAGATTAGGGCCCAGCTGGCGATTATTAAGATCCCCAGGCTGAGCTCAACCATATCTTCGGAGGGCGGTTTGTGTATGAGTCCAAGCGGAAGTAGAAGCTAACAGCACGTGACGTCAATGCGGTCTCTACAGCAGACGCCCCCAATATTTGCGTTGGTCAGAGATGCCAATCACATTCGACCGCGCAGACCACCCCGATCGGGCTACACATCTAGGACACCACCCACTCGTCCTGGACTCGGTTAGGGAGGCCATGGGCCCCGAGTACCTCATCACCAGCATATGGGCCACTCGGATAGAGGATGGGCCGAACCATACAGTTAGAGATAAGATAGTACCCGGCAGGCATTACCTTGTATAATAAGGAAAACATAGTCCTAGCCGGATAAGTTTCTATCTCTAAGAAGGAAATCCCTTGGCCGTATCCGGCTGGGATCCTTATCCTGTACCCCTGCCCCCTAGTATATAAGGGGAGGCAGGGCACCCCATGAGGGCAGAGTCTCATAGAAGATCATTGATCGACAACCACCTCAAAGGAATACCACCTCAACTGGACATAGGGTATTACCTCACATCGAGGGCCTGAACCAGTATAAAACTCTCTCTCGTGTTCCTTTGCAACCCGTCGGATATCCCTTTGCCGAGTAGCCCCATAGTAATATTGCCGGTGTAAAACATCGACAGTTGGCACGCTAGGTAGGGGTCTCGGCGCAATCTACACCCAAGATCTCGATGGGTCCAACAACAAGAGTCGACGGTGACAAATTTTCCCCCGGAGACGTAATTTCCTTCGGAAGCTTCGACTTCATCGCCGACCAAATCAGCAATCTGACCTTGGCCGAAGCAGATCCAATCCAGCCGGCCGAGGAACCAGCCGACTCCGCGCCAGTCGGCCAGCCAGATGCGGCGATAATCATCATCATGCCGTGGCACCAACTCTGCGCATCGTCGAGCCACGGGACAACTCTCTCCATCGGCGTTCGGCCCGAGTTGGGCCTAGAGTCCACTTGGGAAGGGCAAGGAAGGAGGGAGGTTCTTAGTTTCCCACTCAGATTCGGCAACGCCACACGACAGTACCCCATGCGGTACTCCCAATCTCCTGCGCTTTAGTTTGGACACGGCCCTGAGCCGTTTCAGATTGGATCTAGGATGATTGGGGCGATTCTCACTCCGCTTGACTATGCGGACTCCGACCCCCAGTCGGACAATGGTTTGGACTCCACCCCGGACATCAGTTTAGCGGGTCTTATCAACCCCCGCGAAATTTCACCACTCAACTACAAGGACTCTGACTCCCAGTCGGATAACAGTTCGAACTTCAGTTCGGACACCAGTCTAGCGGGTCTCTTCATCCCCCGCAAAATCTTCATGGCATCAACGCCTCCACAGGAGGTTCGCCAAGCGCAGAGAACAACAAGAGGAGGCCCGCCGACTGCAACAATAGGAGCAAGCCAATTGTGAGGCTCGCAACGCCGGGCTATGCATAGCTGGGCGAGCCGCTCAACAGTAGATTCTCCAAACAAAAGTCGGCGACCACGACGTCTTCGTCACCCCGCAACAGAACGTCGTGGCCGCTGCAACCCTGCTGGATACACTCCAGCTTGGGCCTGATCACCAGGCCACCCCGACTATCGCCAAGATCAAGGCGATGATCACAGCTGCGGCCTGTCAGCAGCAGCAGCAGTCGGGGGACATGCTTCTCTTGACTAACCAGTCGGGCTCTCCGGCGGCAGGATCATCCACGTCAACACGGCGCTGGGCAGCCGGCTCAAGTTGGCAGCGCGAGGAGTCGCGACAAACCTCACTCAGGGCAACAACAACGATAATCAGCGGCGTTGTTAGTACGATTGCCGACCAAGTCAGGACCTCCGAACGCGACTACAACACGACCTTCGCCGCATCATCAACACCCGACGCGAAGAACATGAAGATGACGAACGTCGCCGATGGGAGGACGAAAACGAGCGCTTCGGCCTCCACCACGAGTGGCTACGCCGCCACAGACGGAGTCGGAGCCCTCATGAAGACGAAGGCCTTCCCGCTTTCACTCGGGAGCTCTAGGAGGTCGATTGGCCGTCAGGCTTCAAGCCCACGGGGATCGAAAAATACGACAGCAAAACCAACCCCGAGTCCTAGCTCACCATATACACCCTGGCGGTTCGCGCAGCCGGAGGTGATAGCAAAGCCATGGCTAACTACCTCCCGGTCGCCCTAGCCGACTCGGCGAGGACGTGGCTATCAGGTCTCCCAAGGCGGTCAATCGGTTCCTGGAGACAACTCAGGGAGCGGTTCATTGCTAACATTCAGGGAACCTATGAGAGGCCATCTTCAGAGCACGATCTTTATCAGCTGCACCAAAAGAAGAACGAGTCTCTACGTGAATTCATCAAGCGGTTTTCTGAGAAGCGCAATCAAATTCTGACTATCAAGGACGAGGCTGTAATCGCCGCCTTCCGCAAGGGAGTAAAGGACGCCCCGTTCATCGCGAAGTTCACTCGAAAGCCGCCATCCACAGTCTGGGCTCTTTTCGACATGGCTAACAAATATGCCGACTCGGCCGAAGCAATCACTGAGGCCTTTGACGAGAAGAAGGAGTCCCGGCAAAAAGACCAGAAGGTGAAAGCCGACAATGAGCCATCTCAGAACAAGTCCGGCAGCCACAAGCAGAAGTCGGACAACAAGGTGGCCAACATGGAGCGTACGCGGTCGCGGCCCCAGTGGAACAACGACTACCAGAAATTCATGAGCGGGCCATGCCCCTTCCACCCCAAGGGCAAGCACGCGGCCAAAGACTGCTACATTCTCAAGAAGTTTGCCTCCGAGCAGGCTTCATCGTCTGGAACCGACAAGGACAAAGACAAGCCAGACTCAGGACCGGCCGATGATTTTCAAGATCCACAGGCTGAGCTTAACCACATATTTGGAGGGCCACTCACGTATGAGTCCAAGCGCAAACAGAAGCTATCAGCTTGTGACATCAACACGGTCTCTACGGCGGACACCCCCCAATACCTGCGCTAGTCAGAGATGGCCATCACCTTCAATCGCGCAGATCATCCAGATTGGGTTTCTCACCCGGGACGCTATCCACTTGTCCTGGACCCGGTCGTAAAAAATATCAGGCTGAAGAAAACACTCGTCGACGGAGGCAACGCGCTGAACATCTTATTTGCCAAGACTTTGGACAAGATGAATATTCCTCGTTCGGAGCTACGGCTGAGTACTGCGCCCTTCCACGGGATAATTTCTGGCCTGTCATCAACCCCACTCTGGCAGATCACCTTGCCGGTAACTTTCGACACGCAGGATAATTTCCGCACAGAAAACGACTGCTTCGAGGTTGCCGACTTCGAGACCACGTACCACGCAATACTCAGACGACCGGCACTCGCCAAGTTTATGGCGATACCGCACTACACATATATGGTGCTCTAGATGCCTGGGCCAGCAGGAGTCCTCTCCCTCCGCAGCGACGTCAAGCAAGCCTTTACCTATGACAAGAAGAGCTGCGAACTGGTTCAATCACACGAAGCGGCAGTCGGGCGCAACAGCATCCGGCAAGCCGCTGCAACAGAAGTCGAGCAAGACCAAGTTCTGGCGAAAAAAGCAGCAAAGTCGGGAATTTCAGCGGACTCTGACATGAAGAAGATCCCCCTGGACCCTTCCGACCCCTCCAAGACTGCTCCAGTCGGGACCGGACTCGACCCCAAATAGGAAGACACGCTCGTCACCTTCCTACAAACCAACAAAGATATCTTCACATGGAAACTGTCCGACATGCCAGGCATACCAAGGGACATTATCGAGGACGCCCTAAATGTGAAGACAGATGCCAAGCCAGTCAAGCAACGGCTACGGCGCTTCGCTCAAGACCGTAAGGATGCTATCCGAGAGGAGATTACTAAGCTTCTCGCAGCTGGGTTCATCAAGGAGGTCTATCACCCAGATTGGCTGGCAAACCTAGTTCTGGTCTGAAAGAAAAAGGTAAACGACGCATGTGCGTCGACTACACCGATCTCAACAAGGCGTGCCCCAAGGACCCATTTGGTCTTCCCAGGATAGACCAGGTGGTAGATTCCACAGCCGGGTGTGACTTACTCAGCTTTCTCGACTGCTACTCGGGATACCATCAAATCAGCCTGAGGGAGGAAGACTGCTTAAAGACATCTTTCATCACGCCGTTTGGAGCGTACTGCTACATCACAATGCCGTTCGGTCTAAAAAACGCTAGAGCAACCTATCAATGGGCGATTCAGCGGTGTCTGCACATTCAGATTGGGTGCAACGTGGAAGCCTACGTCGACGATGTGGTGATCAAGACCAAGTCCAAAGAAGACCTCATCGCTGACCTGGAAGAAACCTTTCAAAATCTTCGAAGATTCAAGATGAAGTTGAACCCGGAAAAATGCGCCTTCGGAGTACCATCCGGAGAAAGTCAACGCCATCACGAACATGGCACCCCCGACTAACCTTAAGGGTGTCCAGAAGCTGACTGGCTGCATGGCGGCACTCAGCCGGTTTATTTCCCGACTGGGCGAACGGGGTATGCCCTTCTTTAAGCTACTCAAAAAGGCGAACAATTTCCAATGGACTCCAGAAGCCCAACAAGCCTTCGAAGATTTTAAACAATTTCTCACATCACCTCCTGTGTTGGCGTCACCTATGCCCCAAGAACCGCTAATGCTATATCTGGCGGCAACTACTTAGGTAGTCAGCATAGTTCTGGTGGTGGAACGATCCGAGTCGGGTCACATCCAGAAAATCCAAAGACCAGTCTACTTTGTCAGCGAGGTCCTTGTCGACTCCAAGTCGAGATACCCGCAGGTCAAGAAGCTGCTTTATGGCCTACTCATCACTGTCCGGAAGCTGGTGCATTACTTCCAAGCACACTAGGTCATGGTGGTCACATCGTTTCCACTTGGGGACGTCCTGCATAACCATGAGGCCACCGGCCGAATCGCTAAATGGGCGCTTGAGTTGATGGCGTTCGACATCACCTTTCAGCCAAGGACAGCTATAAAATCACAAGCTCTAGCCGACTTCGTGGCCGAGTGGACGGAGATCCAGATGCCCACATCAACAGCAAAGCTAGAGTACTGGAAAATGTACTTCGACGGTTCTTTACGGATCGGTGGCACCGGGGCCGGCGTTATACTGACATCCCCCACCGGCGAAAAACTCAAGTATGTCCTACAAATCCACTTCCTGGCTTCCCACAACGTTGTCGAGTACGAGGCACTCATCCACGGGCTTCGCATCGCTATATCACTCGGCATCCGTCGACTGGCTGTGCGCGGAGACTCCCAACTCGTGGTAAACCAAATCATGAAGGACTGGACATGCCTTGACGACACCATGGCGGCATACTGTCAGGAGGTCCGCAGGTTGGAGTACAAGTTCGACGGGCTGGAGATAACACATGTATTACGACAATACAACGACGCGGTAGATGAATTGGCAAATATGGGATCCAAGCGAGAGGCGGTCCCGACAGGGATCTTTGTCGAGCAACTTACGGAGCCATCAGTCAAGAAGAAACAGGCACCGGAGCAGTCGGGAGGCGAACCTACCCCAGCTACAAACGAGGTGCTGCACATATGTCAAGATTGGCAGACTCCCGTTCTCAAATTCCTCCTGGAAGACGAACTCCCAGAAGATCGCAGCCAAGTCGAGCAGATCAAGCATTGGAGCAAAAGCTTCCTGCTAGTCGTAGAAGACCTGTATCGAAGAAGCGCATCCGGTGTCCTCATGCGTTGGGTCACCACTGAGGAGGGCAAGAAAATCCTGCATTTGATCCACTCGGGCATATGTGGCAACCACGCCGCATCCAAGACGTTAGTCGGAAAGGCCTACCGACAGGGATTTTTCTGGCCCACAGCAGTAACAGACACCAAAGACAATGTTTCCAAATGCGAGGGTTGCCAGTTCTACACAAGACAAACAAATCTCCCAGCCCTGGAACTCCAAACAATCCCCATATCCTGGCCATTCGCAGTGTGGGGGCTCGACATGGTCGGGCCTTTCAAGAAAGCGCCAGGAGGGTTCACACATCTATTCGTCGCAGTGGATAAATTCACCAAGTGGATTGAGGCAAAACCCGTTGCAACTATAACAGCGGCACGAGCAAAGGACTTCATCATGAGTATATTATACTGATTCAGGGTCCCTAACCGCATCATCACCGACAACGGTACTCAGTTCACGGGCGGCGTATTCCAAGACTTCTGTGAAGAATTCGGCATCAAGATCTGCTACGTATCTGTGGCTCACCCGTGGAGTAACGGGCAGGTTGAACGAGCCAACGGTATGGTCCTACAAGGCATCAAGACCAGGATATTCGACCGACTACAACCATATGCGGGCCGGTGGGTACAAGAACTCCCATCTGTTCTCTGGTCTCTCAGGACCACTGTTAGTCGGGCAACAGGGCAATCCCCTTTCTTTCTGGTCTACGGTGCCAAGGCTATGCTACCGATTGAGTTACAGTTCAGCTCCCCGCGAGTTCAGGCTTACTCAAAAGACATCTCCAATAATACTCGATTGGTCGAGCTAGATCAGTTGGAAGAAGCGAGAGATATCGCAACAATCCAGTCGGCAAGGTATCTTCAAGGCTTGCGTCGCTACCACAATCGCAATGTCCGTGGCCGCGCCTTTTTGGTCGGGGATCTTGTCTTGAGAAAAATACAAACCACCAAAGACAAGCACAAACTATCCCCAATCTGGGAAGGGCCGTTCATTATAGCCGAGGTCAAGCGGCCAGGCACCTACCGACTAAAGACTGAAGACAGCGCCCTTATCAATAACTCATGGAACATAGAACAGCTACGTCCTTTCTATACCTGAGTTTTATACTTTACCATGTGTACAATTTTCTCTGACTCACTACGCCGCTTGTATCAACCGAGTAGTGAGTCGGGGGCTGCACGAATAATATGTGTTTTGTCAATAATATATGAGCTTGCCCTACTTAGTTATGAAGGTTTACTACGATTTTGTCATACCTACCTGAGTGAAGCTTTTCACCGAGAATGATTTTATTAAGTTCTGATAGACTAACTCGGCGTAGATTAGGCTGTCGGCTAAACCTAATGACAACTGAGTAACAATCAAAGCTTGGCGGCATTGCACATATATTTACACATGTTTCCCTCAAAAGTTTATACGTACCGACTACATGATATGTTACCCTTATAGACCCAGGTCCCGAGTGATTATCTCCGCGGTCGGTCTCACCTAGGCTATCAGCTCCAATGCCTCCTCTAGCGTCGTCTCCTCGGCAAATCCCTCCTCGATGGCTTCAATATCTGCCTGGTGGTAGATGGATTTGGTCATTTCTAGAGTCCTTGATACACCGGCGATGACATGCTCGTCCGAGTACCTCTTTAGGGCACTCGGTGCATCCTCAATACGCGCTAACACTTGGGGCATCCTGGTGCAGCTGGTTACCTCAAGGCGGGGATCTATAAGGTCAAGGAGCCCTTTCACGGACCCGATGAGGGCCTCCCGTGACTCCCTGATCAACCTTATCTCCTCGGTGTAAAACCAAAATTGTGCCTGGGAATTGGTCCTAGCAGCTACACGGCATCAATGACGAGTAAAATCATTAGCCAAGAAACTAATGGGTTGGTTAAGACTGTAGTCAGGACAGAGACTCACTTTGGTAGTCGGCCTCCTGCTTGGCTATGGTTTCTTCCAGCTCGTTCTTCTCCTTGTCGAGCTCGATGTTGGCCTCCTTCAACTCAGCCTTTTCCCGCTCAAGCTCGGCGTTGGCCTTTGTCAGGTCGGCCTGGTTTTCTCCAGCTCAGCCCTGGCTTCTTTGGCCTCCTTTAGCTAGGTTTCCCTTTCTATTCAGGTTTTCAACTCGGCTTCGAGGGTTGCACGACAGATTAGTTAAGTACTCGACTGTGCAGCCAAGACACAACTGGGTAGTCAGGAGCAACTCAGCTGGCGGAATACAACAAGGATTCAGTCGGGAGGATGCATTCAGGGGATTTACCTCTGATCTTCCCGGCTAGGGCCCAATTTTCATCACGGAGCTGGTTGGCGGCATCCTTCAGCCAAGCCTCCCTCCCCATGTGGTGGGGGCCATTTCGACTAGGATCTCGGTCATCGCCTCGTTGCGGTCGATGAGTTTCTGCTCCGGGAAAGGGCAAGTCAAGAGTAAAGTCAGACGTCAAGATAAAAGGACCACCACGACTCTGTCTCGAGAATCATACTGGACTCCCTGGGACCCGGCAATAGCCGCGCGAAGCAAGCCTCCGCATTCCCTCTTCGCCACGGCCTCGTCAAGCTTGAACCTCTTCACAGTCCCATCCGGTGCCATCCAAGTGAACGTCCGGGGAAACTTCCGCGGCGGAGCTTAAATCTGGGGAAGGTTCAGGATCTCCGGCAGTGACGACGACGATGACGACGATGACCACGATGGCGATGGGGTCCTGGCCCCCACACCGGCGTCCCCTACGGCCTCTGGGGCCGACTCGGGGGCTCCATCAACAGCCTCGGCAGCAGGCGCCGACTCGGGGGTTGGGGCAGCAACCTCAGCAATCGCCCCCTGGTCGGGCGACACCGGCAGCCCCACAGTCGGGACCACCTCAGTCTCCAGGACTAGGACGGCCACCGGCTCAACGGGTGTGCTCACGGGCGCCGACTCGGCTGGGACGGGCTCTTCAAGGGTAGTGGTCAGAGCGGTCTCCTTGAGATCGATATCGACACGCCTCCTGCATGCCGAAACAGACATCAAAAATACTATTTCAACAGAAGAATTTCAAAAGATCCAGAGCAACTTACCTCTTGGAGAACTTCAACTTCCCACCGGGTGACCCGGGTCCCGACGGAACACTCCGCCTAGTAGTCCGGCCAGTCGGCGTCTCAGACGGCGGCGGCGCGGCAACTGGAGGCGGCTCCGTTGGTGGCATGGCCGAATCGGGCCTCCGGGTACTTGGCAGAGCTTTCGCCGGGCTTGGCGTTGTCGGGCTCGGCCGTGCTAGCCCCAATCTGGGGCTCGATCGCCTGGGTGCCATGGCGGCTGTGTCCCCTATCTTCAAAACTCCTTCCACGGCACGCGGCATCATGGCCCCCTCACCATGATACAGAACAGGCTTCTTGACTGCCTTTTTGGAGTCAGGCTGGGCGGCAGGGGGGCTCCTCGGCCTCTTCCTCGACTTGACGGCCGACAACGGGAGGGAGTCATCATCGAACTCCTGGCAATCCTACAGAAGATTCAATCACATATATCACATACTCCCGGGCAAGCGCAGATACGAGTCCACGAGCATTCAGCACAAAAGAGGGACAAAAGTTCACCTTGGGGTAGGGACGAATGAGGCTATAAGCCTTGGTCCGGCGCTTCTTGTTTTCGGTCTCGACCACCCCAGAGGAGAAATACCCGAACAGGGTCTCAGTCACCTTCAGCTCGTTGGCCGACTCATTGCTCACTCGGTCGGGATCATCCTTGCCCTGGTAGTCCTAGCTGAACAAGTTATTCAATCTCAGCGGCTGGATGCACCGAGTCAGGAAACGGCGAGCTACCCAGGGTCCGGTCAGGCCGCCTTCCTTGAGCTTATCCAACCTTTCCAGCAACTGATGCACCTGGGCCATCTCCGCATGGGTCGGTTCCGATGACCAATTTGGGGAAACTACCGGTGGCAAGCCGGTGAATGGACGCAAGGAGGGTGCCAGATCTGCGCAATAAAACCACTCCTTGTGCCAACCTTTCAAGGAGGACTTCAAGGGGAGATCAAGATACGTCCTCTTCCCATCGCTCCTCAACTGGAGACCAGCCCCCCAATCACATTGATATTATTCTTGGAGGGCTAGGGTTTAATGCGGAACAGATGCCTAAAGGTGTTAAAATGGGGTTCCACACCCAAAAAGCACTCACAAAGAGTGACAAAGATAGAGATCTGAAGGATGGAATTGGGATTCAAATTCACTAATTCCAACTCATAGAAGTTAAGGATGCAGCGGAAAAATGCGGAAGAAGGAAGGGACAAACCCCGATCGAAAAAAGAAGCAAAAACTATTGTTTCGCCGGGTCGGGGATTTGGGACCGACTCACCCTTAGCTGGCCGCTAGCGGATTACCTCCTGACTTTGCAACTTCAAATGCTTCTCCAGCAGCTTCAGCTTCACCGTGCCGCAATCCGAGATCGGCCAGGCATTTCTCGGTGCACCCCCAAGATCTGAAGCTTTCGACATTGTTGGAGACGGAAGGATTTGGGGGAAAAGCGATTGGGGGCTTGGAACAGATGAGGATGACTAAAATCGCCCGAGTACGAGCAGGGAACAGCAATGGTAGATAACCCTAGCCGAGCGGGAGGCGAAAAGTTGGGCACGGAGGCGGAAGACGAAGCGATTGGCAGATTTGGGGAAGATGAAGGAATCTTTTATCTCTCCCCGCACTTTATAGAGCCAACACCGACTAACGGGCTTGGGCCATACAATCGGTACTGGGCCACCAAGACATGAGTTCCTACAGTAGCATGCTCCATGTGGGCCGACTGCAGGCTGAGTTGAAATTATAGTGCTGGTGCTACCAACAAGAACCGATGAGGTAAACAGATATGCTTCGTGAGAGCCTTATTGCTAAACATATATGCTTGGGTATCTGTTTTATCCACCAGGTCTAGAGGATATGTCCTTACAAGGATCACAAGCTGGTCTTCATTAAAATTGAGGATGCAGGTATCTCTCTCGAGTACACCTAACCACGCCATGGATTTATTTTCATACAATGGTACTCGGCCTACATGCGTGGCCAATAGTTGCCATGAGCAACATTATTCCAGCCGACATGACGCTGAAGAGTCTAACTTTCGTGTAGTGTACTACTCGGGAGAGACTATAAATCTTTTATTCCCGCTGACATGATGCGGAGGAGTCAACTGGCGGTGGTTTTCGGCGTCTGTTAACGCCAAAATTTGGTAAGGCCCCATGTCAGATTCGGTCAAAGGGGAGATTGCAGTCAACTGGCGGAAGCTAATCCAGAGGAGATCGAGTCCGAGAAGGAGCCGTGAAGACCGCTGCTGGCAGTTGTTTACTGTACCTATTAGTTAGGTAAATGTTTATCTTTTAGGAAACCTGACCTCATGTCCGGTCAGGATTTGTTAGTGTTTTCCGTTAAATTAGGAAATCATGTATCATGTCCTATAAGGAATCATGTAACTCGGGGTATATATACGTATGCCCGGGGACCTTGTAAATTATCACTCGATCAATACAATTTCGGTGCATCGCCACCCTTCCGATGGGATCTTGCCTTTCGAGCCGGGCTGCATCGGTTAGGTCCGAACTCCTGCGAGAGGGTAAGTCTCGTCACCCCGGTTACCTATCGGCTAGGACTTCCTCGGTTAGGTCCGATATTCTAGTCGGTTTAAGGTAATCGGCTTACCACGATATATTTACTTTATCTATGGTTGCATCAGTTCAGTTTGACCTCATAGATTGATTAGGTATATCACATCACGTGTGCATAGATCGTATCGGTTTACTGGGAGCGATTTATCATCAGTTCGTGCTGCATCGGTTGGGTCCGACCTACTGAACTACTAGTGATAAATCGGTCCTGCTAAGCCGATGCTTTATGAGCGAGCGTCATATCGGAGTGTATAGCCGATAAGTTATCATATACATCACGTTTGCATCAGATCTATCGGCCTATCGAGATCTCGCTATTATCAGTCTGTGCTGCAACGGTTGGGTCCGATCTACTAGGCTGAATAATAACATTATCTTAATAAGCCGATGGGTTTGATGCAATGTTGTTATCGGAGTGCTTAGCCGATAAGTTATCCCTTTTTAAATACAGCCGATTATACTGTTTTGTTATATATTCTTGCCTACGTTACCGTTGCGATCGGCTAAGAGCTAGCCGATTGATTTTCTCCATCGATCCGAGTACAAGCACGAGCGAGTTCCCAGGCACGACCTCAGACAAGTACCCGGGCACGGCCTCAGGAAAGGACCCGGGCACGGGCACGGACATCGGATGAAGACCCCGGGAACCAGTGTGAGCAAAGGCCCGGGCACGGGAGCGGGCAGTGTTTTCACGGCAATATCAGTAACTTTAAACCATGATCGGCTGTAGTTTATTTAATCTATTCATTTATGCGTTATGATTGTTTATTTTACCAAGTTTATAGCCGGTTGTTGAGCATTCCTTCAATGATTGGCTAGCGCAATACTTGCTTATTATTATATTACTTCTCTTGCCGTCATCGGCTCTTAGCCGATGTATAAGTGCTATAGTGCATATCGGCCATCGGCCAATGGTGCGAGTCCAGATCGGCTTCAAGCCGATTGGCTCATGGATCTAACATTTTCCGCTTCCTTGTCAATTACAGGGTCAAATTGACTGGCACGCCTACGAACCTCATGATTTAGGACCTGCACTGGAGTTAAGCAGATCTCCCAGGCCTTCGCGTGTCTCACAAGACGCCGGACAGCCCCCGGCGGGTTTTCGGCGTCAACACGTTTTTGGCACGCCTGGTGGGACCGAAGTTTCAACGAACATAGTTTCAATCGAGATTTCAACATGGCCGGAAAAGAAGTCAAGACGGACAATGTGATTCCGGTCACCATGGAAGATCTAACTGAAGAAAAAAAATAGCAAGTTGAACAGACTATGACAAATTTCCAGAAGCTGTGCTTAGAATCCTTCAGCATGACAAGGCAAGGGCCGATTCAGAAGTCTCAGTTTCCAAAATCAGTACTGGTAGGAGAATCGAGCCGCACGCAACCCGAGAGTCCACCAATCAAGCCTTTGCAGGAGATGGTTAATGAGGCTGTTCACCATGCGCTCATCAATCAGTCGGGAGTCTTGGTAAACACACTGCATAACCTCATCAAGAAGACTGTCGATGGATCGATTGCCCAAGAACCAACTCGAGGTCCTGTTTTTCTCCCGCCAAAGATGGAACCAAATCAAGTTAATTACAACATCAGTAGGGATGTACCAGAACACTTGTTCACACGGAACCAGGCCGGGGGGCAACAGGATATTCCTGCTGGATACCACCGATCTAGTTATTATGGAGGATATCAACAGAATTGTCCAGCAGGCGGAGCCGATCCGGGTACTTACCAGAGGGAGTATCATAGACAGAATCGGCAACCAACCCCACCGATACAGTATCAGCAGTATCAACAGGAGAATGTAAGAGAAGAAGACTTATCGGCACGGGTTGAGGAGATAGTAAGGGAGCAGTTCGGGATCAAGCCCAAGGAACAAGCGTTCATGTATCGGCACCCATATCCTGAGTGGTTTGACAGGGTTCCGTTACCACACCGATACAGGGTCCCGGATTTTTCTAAGTTCTCAGGGCAGGACAGCACGTCTACAGTAGAACATGTCAGCCGATTCCTGGCACAGTGCGGGGAGGCATCGGCTGAAGAGGCCCTGAGGGTTAGGTTTTTTCCCCTATCACTATCCGGATCGGCTTTTACATGGTTCTCTTCATTACCGCCGAATTCTGTTCGGGGGTGGGCCGATCTGGAGAAACAGTTTCATAAATATTTCTTTGCCGGAATTCATGAGTTGAGATTGTCAGATTTGACATCGGTTAAGCAACGACCAGATGAAACAGTACCGGAATATGTTCAGCGATTTCGGGATATCAGAAACCGATGTTATAGTTTGAGCCTGAGCGATGGGCATCTGGCTGATCTGGCTTTCCAGGGTCTCTTGGTGCCGATTAAGGAGAGATTGTTTTCGCAAGAGTTTGAATCCCTGTCGCACCTCGTACAGAAGGTATCGGCTCATGAAAGCCGATTTCAAGAGGCGAAAAAGGACAAGTACCAGAGGAGGGTTGCTCAAGTACAGGTCTATTCATCAGACTCAGACGATGAGGAATCCGATGCTGAAGTTGGATTGGTGGAGTGGGCCAGGAACAGGAAATCAGTATCATGCCCATGGGTCAAAGATATCGGCAAGGAGGAGAGGTATGACTTTGACATCAATAAAGCTGATAAAATCTTCGATCTATTATTGCAAGAAAAGCAGATACAACTTCCGCCGAACCATGTGATTCTGTCAGCCGAAGAACTGAAAAAGAAGAAATATTGCAAGTGGCACAATGCGATATCGCATCACACCAACGAGTGCAAAGCTTTTCGGCAACAGATTCAATCGGCGGTCGAGCAAGGACGAATCAAGTTTGAAGACAAGAAGCCGATGAAGATAGATGGACACCCGTTCCCTGTGAACATGGTCTATGCGGGGTCATCGTCAAGGGTTCAAACCGATGAAGGAAGACGTCAGAGTAAATCGAGGATTACTTCATCGGGTATGATAGAGAAGTACTCAAGGTACGATGAACAGAGAGATGAACCAGAACAATATAATCCGCACTGGAACTGCCCATTCTTCCGATTCTACTGGGATCAAGGGATGAGATTGCCATCAGTAGAAGATTGCCCCGAATGCAGTAATATGGGGGATCGCCGTGATCAGCAGCAGAGGTTTTCACAAGATCGGCCTTCTGGGAAAAGAGCATCGGTTCATAGCCGATTAGGGCCGATCCATGAAGAGTTCTTTGAAGAGGATGAAGAGGAAGCGCATGAGAAACAAGTCCAGAATCCTCAGTGGTGTCCTAGTGGCATATTCACAAAGAATCAGAAGAGAAGGGCACAACGGTTACGACACCGAGAGCAAAAGGAAGAGCAGCGCCAAGATCAGGAGGAAGCCGATCATCATCCCAAGAGGACCAAACAAGTTTGGCGAGTAAGGAGGAAGGACGATGAAGACGCATCGGCTCCGGTGAACATGGTTTTCTTTCTACCTAGGGAGTACAGGGCGTTCTCGTCAGACGAGGAGGGCGGAGAGGAAGTTTTCGCTTAGTTAACACTACAACCTGACCAAGCTACATTTGATAAACCTAAAGAATCAGAGCATCGGCACCTAAAACCATTATACATCAAGGGCTATGTAAACGGGAAGCCGATGACAAAGATGCTGGTTGATGGGGGAGCAGCAGTTAATCTCATGCCTCATACCACATTCCGGAAGTTGGGGAAGACCGCCGAAGATCTAATCAAGACAAATATGGTGCTTAAAGACTTCGGGGGGAATTCATCAGAGGCGAAAGGCGTGTTGAACGTGGAGCTAATAGTGGGAAACAAGACATTGCCAACTACGTTTTTCGTCATCGACGGAAAGGGGTCGTACAGCTTGCTCCTTGGCAGGGACTGGATTCACGCAAACTGTTGCGTGCCTTCGACAATGCATCAATGTCTGATACAGTGGCAGGGAGATCAAGTCGAAGTGGTCTTGGCAGATCAGTCAACCAACATTGCAATGACTGATCTACCAGTTTGGGAAACCGATGGTGTTGACTGCCTATCCGGGAAAGTTTGGGAAGGAGACTATCTCAAGGTTACTAGCCAGGGGATACAGCCAATCCAGCAAGTCGGCTCTGAATTGTTACTCTGATGGGCTCTATTGAAGACTTTGAGGGGAAATTGGGGCAAGGATTTACGTCGGCTGATGATTTGGAAGAGATCGATATTGGACCAGGAGATAGACCAAGGCCGATGTACATAAGCAAGAAGTTATGCCCTGAACTCCGAGAAGAATTGATAAAATTACTGAAAGAGTATCGGGAGTGTTTTGCTTGGAAGTACCATGAGATGCCAGGATTAAGCCGGTCAGTTGTTGAACATCGGCTGCCCATTAAACCAGGATATCGGCCATTCAAGCAGGCTCCAAGGAGATTCAAGGCAGAATTATACGAGCCAATCAAAGCGGAGATTACAAGATTGTATGACGCCAAATTCATCAGGCCATGTCGATATGCTGAGTGGGTTTCTAATATCGTCCCGGTGGAGAAGAAAAATGGAAAATTGAGGATATGTATTGATTTCCGGGATCTGAATAAAGCTACCCCCAAAGATGAGTACCCGATGCCGATAGCGGACTTATTGGTAGATGCCGCATCAGGACACAAGGTTATCAGCTTCATGGACGGCAATGCAGGATACAATCAGATTTTTATGGCCGAAGAAGATATACACAAGACTGCGTTTCGATGTCCTGGAGCTATCGACTTGTATGAGTGGGTAGTAATGACTTTTGGATTAAAGAGTGCCGGTGCGACTTATCAAAGAGCGATGAATTATATATTTCATGATCTCATCGGCTTGTTGGTAGAAATCTACATTGATGATGTGGTGGTTAAGTCTAAAAGTGAGGAGAGCCATATAGCCGATTTACGAAGAGTGCTGGAGAGGGCCAAGAAATACGGACTAAGGATGAATCCCAATAAGTGCACTTTCGGTGTATCGGCTGGGCAGTTTTTGGGCTTTTTGGTGCATGAGCGAGGGATTGAGGTTAGTCAGCGGAGCATCAGAGCTATTAAGACTACAGAGCCACCAAGCAATAAGACAGAGTTGCAATCGTTGATCGGCAAGATTAATTTTGTGAGAAGATTTATATCGAATTTGTCAGGGAGGATTGAATCTTTTACTCCATTGTTGAAGTTGAAAGCCGATCAAGAGTTTGTGTGGGGGGCAGCACAGCAGAAGGCGTTTGACGAAATCAAAGACTATATGAGTTCCCCACCTATTTTAATTCCACCGCAGAGAGGAGTGCCATTCAGGTTATATTTATCAGCCGATGAGAAGTCCATCGGATCTGTTTTGGTGCAAGAGTTTGAGGGAAAGGAGCGAGTTGTGTTTTATCTGAGCAGAAGGCTTTTGGATGCTGAAACGAGATATCCTGCAGTGGAGAAATTATGCCTGTGTTTGTATTTTTCGTGTACAAAGTTAAGGCATTATATCATATCGGTTGAATGTACAGTAGTTTGTAAGGCCGATGTGGTCAAATATATGTTATCGGCTCTAGTCTTGAAAGGACGAGTTGGTAAATGGATTTTTGCTTTGACGGAGTTCGACTTGAGGTATGAATCGGCTAAAGCAATCAAGGGACAGGCGGTGGCCGATTTCATTGTACAACACAGGGGAGTTCACGAAGACTATGTAGAGCCGATCCCGTGGACTTTGTTTTTCGATGGATCGGTTTGCAAGCATGGATCTGGTATCGGCTTAGTGATCATGTCGCCTCGGGGGGCAAGTTTTGAGTTTGCTTTTACAATCAAGCCTTATCGGACTAACAATCAGGCAGAATACGAGGCAGTGCTAAAAGGGCTTCAACTCTTAAAGGAGATCGGGGCCGATGTCATAGAGGTAATTGGCGATTCTTTATTAGTGGTCAAGCAGTTGTCTGGGGAATATGAGTGCAAAGATGATGTTTTGAGGTCATATTATGAAGAATGTATGGATTTGTTAAAGGAGTTCAAGATAGTATCAATAGATCATATTCCCAGGGAGCAGAATTTAGAAGCCAATGATCTTGCACAGATTGCTTTAGGGTATCGGCTGAATAGGCAGATTGAGGTTGAGATAGCCGATATTGATATCCAGAACAAGGCCGATGACTGGAGACAGGAGATAATTGATTACTTACAGAATCCATCGCAATCGGTTTCCAGGAAAATTCGGTATAAAGCTACTAAATATGCGCTACTTGATGGGGAGCTGTACTATCGGACTTTTGAGGGAGTTCTGCTTAGGTGCCTGGATTTGGAGGAAGCCAAAGTAGTTATGTGTGAAGTGCATGAAGGTATCTGTGGGACTCATCAATCGGCTCATAAGATGAAGTGGTTGCTGAGAAGGGTAGGATATTTTTGGCCGACGATGTTAGAAGATTGCTTCAGGTATTATAAAGGATGTCAAGATTGTCAGAAATTTGGAAATGTGCAACGAGCGCCAGCGTCGGTTATGAATCCTATCATCAAACCACGGCCGTTCAGAGGATGGGGAATTGATATGATCGGCCAGGTTTTTCCCCCGTCAAGTAAAGGACACAAATTCATATTGGCGGCAACGGATTATTTTACCAAGTGGGTAGAGGCGATTCCTTTGAAGAAAGTTACGTCTAAGGAGGCGATTGAGTTTGTTAAGGAGCACATTGTTTATCGGTTTGGGATTCCTCAGACAATAACTACTGATCAAGGGTCTATCTTCGTGTCGAATGAGTTTCAACAGTTTGCTGCCAGTATGGGGATCAAGTTATTAAATTCATCGCCTTATTATGCTCAGGCCAATGGACAAGCGGAAGCTTCTAACAAGAGTTTGATCAAGTTGATTAAGCAGAAAATTGATGAGCAGCCGCGGCGATGGCATACTACATTAGCCGATTCACTATGGGCTTATCGGATGGCATGTCATGGATCTACTCGGGTACCACCGTATCAGTTAGTATATGGACATGAGGCAATTTTACCATGGGAGACTAATATCGGCTCTAGGAGAATTTCTTTGCAGAATCAGTTAACGCCCGATGATTATTATAACTTAATGACAGATGAACTTGAAGATTTGGCTCAGAATCGGTTAAGAGCGTTGGAAAGGATTAAGGAAAATAAGGCTAGGGCAGCTCGGCATTACAACAAAAAGGTAGTAAATAAGTCGTTTGCCGAGGGAGATCTTGTGTGGAAGTTGATTTTGCCGATCAGGTCCAGAGATAGCAGATTCGGGAAGTGGTCGCCTAATTGGGAAGGGCCCTATCGGATTAATCGCTGTGTGCCTGGTAATGCCTATATATTGGAGGATCTTGATGGGGCAGAGTTTGCTAAAGTGCTTAATGGAAAATATCTCAAGAAATATTACCCTAGTGTTTGGATCAGTTCTTAAATCGGTTAAGTGCAGCCGATTGGTTTCAGGAAGCCGATGTTTTGCATCGCCTAAAGACAGCCGATATCAACCGATATTGCCTTTAGACCAAACAAGCAAAAGTATCATCAAGGTTGAAAGGGATAAGTGGCAGAGCCAATCAGATTATAACAGCATGAGGGTGATCAGCATATTCCAGAAAACCATCAGTTACGAAGGTTTAAAATTTACAAGAATTTTTGGATCACTTCTATTGCGCGTAGGCGAATCTGGTCGATCTCATTGATGGCGCGGATGTCGTCTTCATCGAAGCCCGGGATGGTCTTCAGGTTCTTGCACCGATGAATGACTTGACGCACTGTCGCTGCAACCTTGGCCTCTTGGTCTTGGATAGCTTGTGGTAGGCCGATGAGCTGGGACTCTGTGGCTTCAAGATCTTTGCGAACTTTTTCAAGTTCCGCCAGCAAATCGGCCTCCTTTTTCTTCAGTTGGTCTAATTTAGGTTGAAGCTCTTGGGGGGCAAATACCATGTCATCAAGCTTTTTCTTCTCTGCTTGGGCCAATAGCCGATCGGCTTGGATATCTTCGGTAGTCTTTTGTTGGTCAGCACGATCGGCTATGCGCTGTCTAAGCTTGATGAGTCTGAATCTGTGGGACTCCAGATATGCCGCGGGAGTTAGTGCGTCGAGGAGTTCTTCGGGCAAATGGTGTTCAATATCTGCAAGTCTTGCCCGAATCGACCCACAATCTTCTACCAGCGCATCAATTGGATTTTCCAGCCGACTGGTAATTCTCGTACGTCGGCTGAGAAGGACGGTTTGGTCGATGCGCTGGTGGCTGTGGATTCTTCTACCTCCAGGTACTTGCCGATGTCAAAGGAGAACAAATCGGCTAAGGACTGCAAAATCAGCATCGGTAAAGAGATCAGTAAAAAGTTAAAGGCAAAGTATAGGCATAAAGGGATTACCTGAGGAAGGACATCATCAGCTCGGGTGGCATCGGCTTCAGTAAGATGAATAAGATGTTCTTCGGAGGGGCCGATATCAGCTGATGGAATAGGAACAGTCTCATCGGCAGCTGGAGGACTTGGTACCGAGAGTGGGGCGACTGGAGAAGCCATCGGCTCAGTGCTTGGAGGGATGTCGGAAGAAGGTTGAGGTTCTGGAGCCGATGACTCGAGCTGAGAAGAAAACTGGTGAGATAAATGAGAAAGCGGGTGGTAATGTGGAAACTTGGCGCGTACCTGCGGAGATGAAGGAGCCGATGTTGTCTGAGGAGAAGGTGGCGTCGGGGCAACGACATCGGCATCGGTTTTCTGCTTCTTTGAGGAAGGGCGATGCGCTAACTTCTTACGTTTTTGTCCAATCGGCTGAGGCGCCTTGAGGAAGGCCGATGGAGATGGAGCGTCACGTCCTAAGTTTGGGGTAGCTGATGGGGGTTGATACGAGATTGGCCGACCACTATTGCTCGTCCTTGGGGGCTCGACGCTGGCGGCCTGCAAAATTAGGAGTAAGAATTGATCACAAGTGATTAACGTTTATGGGGTTACCTCTTCATCAGATTCGATGTAGTCGGCATCAAGGCGGGAACAGTAGCAGATCACCGCCAAGCTGAATAGATGTTTTTTCCATTCTGACCACCATCGGACAAAAAGCTTGGTGTTGGCAGTGCAGACATGTACCTCGGTGGCGGCGCCTGGATGAAGGGAATCTGTCAAGATCCGCATCCGATCGTACTCCAGGGCAGTGTTGACGTTGCCCCGGGCCTGGAGTTTATTGATGAAGAAGAGGCTGATGGGAAGTTGCCCGAGACCGAGCTGGCGGGAGCAAACCGATGGATGATAGAACTCGTACGATGGTTGCGATCGGCCCAGAGAAAAACCAGTCAGCAGCAGACGGGGGGTGATGGCCGATAGGAATATGGCTTTAGACTCATCATTATTCAAAGCGTTGAGAGGATCAAAGTTGGAGGGCATCTCGAATGATGATGCGTCATTATATGCAAACCAGAGAGTGGCATCTCTGGTAAAACCATAGTAGAACGCCTTGAACCATTGGCTCAGTCCATCGGGGGTTATCTTGCCACCAGAGAGGGCCGATGCAGCTTCTCCCATGAAAACGCATCGGCGGGAGATGGGATCTTGGTCTTCTGTGTAGTCAGCTGGAAAAGATTGGTCAAGAAGAGAAGTCCTAGGGAAGGTCTTGGAGGTGTAGACATTAAGCCAAAGCTGTACAAACCACCAAGGACCCCCAATATGGCCAACGGGCTGGCCGGCCGATAGCTTGGTCGCCACTTGGTGGAGCAGATGATAGGTGGCGCCGAGGAGGAATTGACCCAAGGGGATCTGTTTTCGATTAGCCAGACATTCTGCTAGACACTGCATGTTGATCGTTGGACCAAGAGTGGCACCACCAAAGACGAACCGCTCCAGCCACAAGTTCAGAAACGCAACATGTTCTCGATCATCAACTGGTCCAGTTCCCTTATTTTATTGTGAATAGATATGTACCTGGACCAGCCGCCGATGTTTTTTGCTTGGAGCCGATGAGAAGGTTTGAAGCGAAGCTGGAAGGGGTTGATGTAGCTTGTCGTATCCAGATAGGTTAGCATGGTCACGTCCAGCAAAGTGGGGGTCATCGGCCCATGCCCGAACAGAAAGGCATTGAGAGCATCGGACCAGAAATATGAGGCTGACGCAAGCAGGGGTTCGTTCCTTTCCATGTCGGCCAGAGAGAGATTGATACAATGGCCGATATGTGACTCTTCCCAATAGATTCTCTATGCAGCTGATACCTTGATGTACCAATCCCTCCAACCGGACAGCTTGCTCGGCCATGATCTGAAGCTGTTGGTCCAGTCGCTGGTCAGCATGGCGGAGTTCTTGAAGGGGATCCGTTGGGTCTCGGCACTGATGAAATCCATGGGATCTTCGCTGCCCATAGGGCCATGATAGAAAATGTTTGGGTAATCGGTAGCCGGGATCAAGATCTGGTCTCTAAGTTGCTACAGTAAACAAGAACATGACGAAGAACAGATGAAGAACATGGCGGATTGGGTGCGTCTAGGCCACGAAATCGGGAGAAATAATTGGGTAAGAAGATTACCTCAGGAACTGCAGATGCTGAAGCCATCGCGAGAGGGAGAAGATGCAGGAATCGGCGGACGAAGAAGAGGGTTGCGACGGTTCGTCTGGATTTGCCGGAGCTCGTTGAAATCTTGGGAGATGAAGCGGTGGTGCTCTGGTGATGTGAAAGCGTAAAAAAGGCTAGGGAGACAAAACGCTTTTTATAGAGATATGATGACCGGGCGGGAATCGAGGCCGTTGGCACTATTTCAAACAATTATGGCAAGTGGGCTATCTTGGGCTGCCTCGGTATGGGATAAATCTGGAGGCCCAAAATGAAGGAATTTCGAAGTCCTATTGAAGAACTCCGAAATTGGGGGTGTTAACGCCAAAATTTGGTAAGGCCCCATGTCGGATTCGGTCAAAGGGGAGATTGCAGTCAACTGGCGGAAGCTAATCCAAAGGAGATCGAGTCCGAGAAGGAGCCATGAAGACCGCTGCTGGCAGTTGTTTACTGTACCTATTAGTTAGGTAAATGTTTCTCTTTTAGGAAACCTGACCTCGTGTCCGGTCAGGATTTGTTAGTGTTTTCCGTTAAATTAGGAAATCATGTATCGTGTCCTATAAGGACTCATGTAACTCGGGGTATATATACGTATGCCCGGGGACCTTGTAAATTATCACTCGATCAATACAATTTCAGCGCATCGCTACCCTTCCGACGGGATCTTGCGTTTTGAGCCGGGCTGCATCGGTTAGGTCCAAACTCCTGCGAGAGGGTAAGTCTCGTCACCCCGGTTACCTATCGGCTAGGACTTCCTCGGTTAGGTCCGATATTCTAGTCGGTTTAAGGTAATTGGCTTACCACGATATATTTACTTTATCTATGGCTGCATCAGTTCAGTTTGACCTCATAGATTGATTAGGTATATCACATCACGCGTGCATAGATCGTATCGGTTTACTGGGAGCGATTTATCATCAGTTCGTGCTGCATCGGTTAGGTCCGACCTACTGAACTGCTAGTGATAAATCGGTCCTGCTAAGCCGATGCTTTATGAGCGAGCGTCATATCGGAGTGTATAGCCGATAAGTTATCATATACATCACGTTTGCATTAGATCTATCGGCCTATCGAGATCTCGCTATTATCAGTCTGTGCTGCAACGGTTGGGTCCGATCTACTAGGCTGAATAATAACATTATCTTAATAAGCCGATGGGTTTGATGCAATGTTGTTATCGGAGTGCTTAGCCGATAAGTTATCCCTTTTTAAATACAGTCGATTATACTGTTTTGTTATATATTCTTGCCTACGTTACCATTGTGATCGGCTAAGAGCTAGCCGATTGATTTTCTCCATCGATCCGAGTACAAGCACGAGCGAGTTCCCAGGCACGACCTCAGACAAGTACCCGGGCACGGCCTCAGGAAAGGACCCGGGCACGGGCACGGACAGCGGATGAAGACCCCGGGAACCAGTGTGAGCAAAGGCCCGGGCACCGGCGCGGGCAGTGTTTTCACGGCAATATCAGTAACTTTAAACCATGATCGGCTATAGTTTATTTAATCTATTAATTTATGCGTTATGATTGTTTATTTTACCAAGTTTATAGCCGGTTGTTGAGCATTCCTTCAATGATTGGCTAGCGCAATACTTGCTTATTATTATGTTACTTCTCTTGCCGTCATCGGCTCTTAGCCGATGTATAAGTGCTACAGTGCATATCGGCCATCGGCCGATGGTGCGAGTCCAGATCGGCTTCAAGCCGATTGGCTCATGGATCTAACATTTTCTGCTTCCTTGTCAATTACAGGGTCAAATTGACTGGCACGCCTACGAACCTCAAGATTTAGGACCTGCACTGGAGTTAAGCAGATCTCCCAGGCCTTCGCGTGTCTCGCAAGACGCCGGACGGCCCTCGGTGGGTTTTCGGCATCAACAGCGTCAACACGTTTTTGGCACGCCCGGTGGGACACAGAACTTCGACATGGCTAGAAAGGAGGTCAGCACAGACAATATAATCCCAGTCACAATGGAAGACTTGACCGAAGAACAAAGACAACAAGTGGAGCAGAACATTGCTGAATTTCAGAAGCTTTGTCTAGAATCCTTCGGTATGACAGATCAAAGGCCGATTCAGAAGTCACAATTACCAAAACCTGTTCTGGTTGATGAATCGAGCCATACATCGCCTGCAAGTTCACAGAAGCCACTTCAAGAGATGATTAATGAAGCAATTCACCATGCATTGATCAATCAATCTGGGATATTGGTGAACAGATTACAGAGCTTGATCATGAAGCCAGTGGAGCCGATTCAACTGGCTGGGGGGCAACAAGATGGAATTCCTCAAGAATATCATCAAACTGCATACTATGGGGGGCATCGACAGAGTCATCCAGGAGCTGTCCCTGAGTACACTTATCAGAGAGAATATCAGAAGCAGAATCGGCTACCAACTCCACCTCTGCATTATCACGTCGAAGATACAAGGGAAGAAGATTGGACAGCAAGAGTCACAGAGGTGGTGAGAGAACAATTCGGTTTAAAACCGAAGAAGGAAACATTTATGTATCGGCCTCCATATCCGGATTGGTTTGATAGAGTTTCATTGCCACGCCGATACAGAGTACCAGATTTCTCCAAATTCTCAGGGCAAGATGATGTATCTATCTATAGTGGAGCATGTCAGCCGATTTTTGGCTCAGTGTGGGGAGGCATCGGCTGAAGAAGCTTTGAGAGTTAGATTTTTCCCACTGTCATTGTCCGGATCGGCTTTCACATGGTTTTCTTCGTTACCACCAAATTCAGTTTGGGGTTGGGCCGATTTGGAAAAGCAATTCCACAAATATTTCTTTGTTGGGATTTAGGAGAAGAGTTTAACAGATTTAACATCGGTAATACAGAAGCCGGGTCAATCAGTCACAGAATATATCCAGCGGTTTCGTAATGTTAGAAGCCGATGTTACAGTTTGAATCTGGATGATGCACAGCTGGCCGAGTTAGCATTCCAAGGTTTGTTGGCTTCGATCAAGGAAAGATTTTCATCGCAAGACTTTGAGGGCCTAGCACACCTAGTACAGAAGGTATCGGTTCATAAAAGCCGATTTCAAGAGGCCATGGAGGAATACTAAGGCCCAAACAGAAGAATTTTGAAGTTTGATAACAAACTCCGAAATTGGGGGGCATGTGTTAACGCCAAAATTTGGTACGGTTCGTTATCAGATTTGGTTAAGGAAAGAGGCTATATCAGCCGATGGAAGCTAATCTAGAAGAAGCCGAGTATAGGAAGGAATCGTGAAGACCATGGCATGGCAGTTAATTACCTTATCTGTTAATTAGGTAGTTTTAATAAATTTTAGGAAACCTGATCTCGTGTTTGATTAGGGCTTGTTAATTTTCCTTTTATAGTTAGGAAACTCCTGTTTCATATCCAATCAGGACTATATCAACTCGGGGTATAAATACGTATGCCCTGGGACCATGTAATCTATCACACAGATCAATACAACTTCGGCGCATCGCCACCCTTTTCGACGGGTTCTTGCTTCTCGAGCCGGGCTGCATCGGTTAGGTCCGAACTCCTGCGAGAGGGTAAGTCTCGTTACCCCGACTATCTTATCGGCTAGGACTTCCTCGGTTCGGTCTAATATTCTAGCTGATCTACGGTAGTCAGCTTACCACGGTATATCTATTCTGTCTACGGCTTCATCAGTTAAGTTTGATCTCTTAGTCCGAGTAGGTATATCACATCACGCGTGCATAGATTTATCGGCTTACTGGGAGCAATTTATCATCAGTTTGTGCTGCATCGGTTGGGTCCGACCTACTAAACTGCTAGTGATAAATCGTTCCTACTAGGTCGATAGTTTTTATGCAAGCGTTTTATCGGGATGTATAGCCGATAAGTTATCTTTTACTAGATAAAGCCGACTGCATTGTCTTGACTATCATCTCAACTATCTTCTCCATAATCGGCTTTCCAGCCAATGCACGTGTTCTATTGGCAGTTGGCTGGCTTATTATTTGCTTATGTTATCATCGATTCTATCATTGGCTTCCTAGCCGATGCGCAAGTGCTATTGGTAGTCGGGCACGGGCGAGGACCCGGGCGCGGGCACGGGCGTTGATGGCAACGGGGTGCCCGATCTTCCGTTAGGCAAAGATAACTCTCGATTTGGTGAAAATTTGACACTCACGATCCGGCTTCTGATCACCAAGACCCGAACCCTACAATCGCAGTACCACATCTCCTCTTGTTATCAACCGTGCACTGCCCGGTTGACTTCGCCACGAAGGCTAATCCCTGCATGCGAATCGAAGAACACAAGCAAGAACAAGAAAGAATGCAACTCAATTGCAGATGAATGATTACACTCTCGAGTTGGGGTCTCACAAACTGATAAACGGCGAAACTGTTCGAGGACAGAATAATCTAAGCAAAGCCCGACTTAAGCAGCGGCGGCTATGGAATATATACGAGTTAGGACGTCCTAGGGTGAGGTTTTGCCCTGTGAAGGGCGCACTCCTCACGGGTTTAGCCCACGACACAATTACAAGGCCCATGGCCCAAAACAGACTCGGACTGGAAGAGGTATATGCCTTGTTTTGATGATTCTGGACAGCTCAGGAGGACTTTTGACGTGAAACCAAAGCCATCTGAAAGTAGACTTCATGAGCTTTCCAACAAGTACTTGTAGGCCCTGTAACTCCTTCTAGATCAAAAGTTATGGCCGTTTTAAATTGACGCTGTCTCCAAGCCCGAAACTGAATCGGTCTTGGGAATAGGAGTTTACTTGCACTTGTTGTCTCCACTTCAATATATGGTTTCTTGAGCTATTCTCCATGGTCTTCTCCCAGGTTCCTAAGAACAATAAAATCATCACAAGAATTAAATAGCATGCCATTCGTAGAAATATTCTCATGTAAACTTAGGAACGCATTCACCTAGCAATTAAGTTGACGAGCACGTGCACGAGTAATTGGTCCTTTAATTGGTCCTTGGATCAGTTGCACATGTTGTTCACCATGAAGAGGTTGTAAGTGTGTATCTAAAGACATGATGTCCTCATCATCCTCCCCCTCTTGATTTGGAGTCGTCCTCGACTCAAGGTCATCTTCATCACCCAAGTAAGGCTTCAAATTAGCAACATTGAAAACATCACTCACACTATAATCTGCAGACAAATCAATCTTGTATGCATTATCATTTATCTTCGCAAGAACTTTAAAAGGACCAGCAGCTCGAGACATTAATTTTGACTTGCGCAAAGTAGGAAACCTATCCTTTCTTATGTGTAACCAAACAAGATCACTAGGTTCAAAAATAAGCTCCTTTCTACCTTGACTACCAACAAGTTTATACTTTGCATTCATACGCTCAATATTGTTCTTAGTGGTCTCATGTAACCTAAGCACAAATTCAGCCCGTGTCTTAGCATCAAAATTTACTTTTTCTGAAGATGGTAAAGGCAATAAGTCAATTGGAGCGTGAGGGTTAAAGCCATATACCACCTGGAATGGGCTCATCTTTGTGGTGGAGTGCAACGAACGGTTGTAGGCGAACTCCACATGTGGAAGACATTCTTCCCACATCTTCAAATTATTCTTCAAAACAGCCCGCAACATCGTTGACAAAGTGTGATTCACCACCTCCGTTTGTCCATCGGTTTGGGGGTGGCAAGTTGTAGAAAATAGTAACTTCGTCCCCAATTTTCTCCACAACGTCATCCAAAAATGACTCAAAAACTTGGTATCTCGATCTGAAACAATTGTATTGGGCACACCATGTAGACGAACGACATCCCTGAAAAACAAATCAGCAACTATGGTAGCATCGTCGCTCTTATGACAAGGAATGAAATGTGCTATTTTAGAAAATCTATCAACAACAACAAAAACACTATCCCTCCCCCTCTTTGTCCTAGGCAATCCTAAAATAAAATCCATAGAAATGTCTTCCCAAGGAGCACTAGGGACGGGTAGAGGCATATAAAGACCATGTGGATTAAGACGGGACTTAGCTTTGTTACAAGTGCTGCATCGTGCAACGTATCGTTCAACGTCATGCTGCATTTTTGGCCAAAAGAAGTGAGTAGCCAGTACATCCTCCGTCTTCTTCACTCCAAAATGTCCCATCAATCCACCTCCATGTGCTTCCTGCAAAAACAAAAGACGAACAGAGCTTGCAGGAACACACAATTTGTTAGCCCGATATAACAATCCTTCATTCATCACATATTTATTCCAAGCTCTTCCCGCTCGACAGTGATCATAAGCTTCTTTAAAATCCAAATCAATAGCATATAATTCTTTTATTGTCTCCAATCCAAAAATTTTATGATCTAGTTGAGATAACATAGTATAGCGCCTGGATAAAGCATCAACAATCACATTATCCTTGCCTTTCTTATGCTTAATGATATATGGGAAGGACTCAATAAATTCTACCCATTTAGCATGTCGTTTATTCAATTTAGCTTGACTTCGAATATGTTTCAAAGACTCATGATCAGAATGTATGATAAATTCCTTTGGCCATAGATAATGTTGCCAAGTCTCTAATGTTCAAACCAAAGCATATAACTCTTTATCATAAGTTGAATAGTTCAAACTAGGTCCCGACAACTTCTCACTAAAGTATGTAACTGGATTACCTTCTTGAATAAGCACACCTCCAATCCCAATCCCACTTGCATCACATTCAAGCTCAAAAACCTTACCAAAGTCAGGAAGTTGGAGTAGTGGTGCATGAGTCAACTTCTCTTTAAGCAAATTGAAGGCGTCTTCATGTGCTTGTCCCCATCGAAAAGAACGCCTTCTTTGTGAGCTCATTCATGGGTGCAGCAATGGTGTTGAAATCTCGCACAAAGCGACGGTAGAATCCAGCTAACCCAAGAAAGCTCCGCACCTGTGTGACCGATGTAGGCGTCGGCCAACTCTTGATCGCTTCTATCTTGGTCTCATCAACTTCAATTCCCTGTGGAGTCACTACATAACCAAGAAAAGAAACTCGTTCCGTGCAAAAAGTGCACTTCGCGAGGTTACCAAACAAACGTGAATCTCTCAAAGCATTAAAAACAGCACGTAAATGTTCCTTATGTTCATCTAAAGACTTGCTTAAATAAGTATATTATCAAAGTAAACCACCACAAATCTACCAATGAAAGTGCGTAAAACTTCATTCATGAGTCGCATAAACGTACTAGGAGCATTAGTCAAACCAAAAGCATCACTAACCACTCATTACAAACCAAACTTAGTTTTAAACACGTTTTCCATTCATCACCCAATTCATTCTAATTGGTGGTATCCACTACGCAAGTCCACTTTAGAGAACACAACGGAGCCACTCAATTCATCAAGCATATCATCTAACCTAGGAATAGGATGACGATATCTAATAGTTATATTGTTAATGGCTCTACAATTCCACACACATGCGCCATGATCCATCTTTCTTAGGCACCAAAATAACAGGAACAGCACAAGGGCTAAGACTCTCACGTACATACCCTTTTTCAAGCAAGTCTTGCACTTGACGCTGAATCTCCTTAGTCTCTTCGGGATTGGTCCTGTACGGCGCACGGTTTGGCAACGCAGCTTCCGGATCAAATCAATTTGATGCTCAATTCCTCTCATAGGTGGCAACCCCGGGGGTATCTCACTTGGAAATACATCAGCAAACTCCTGCAAAAGGTTAGTAATAGCAAGTGGCAAAGAAAGAGGCAAGTCCTTAAGTGTAAAGAAAGTTTCCTTGCAAACCAAAGCATAGCAAATAGATTCATTAACATTTAACTCAGAAATCTCAGATTTAGTAGCTAACATGGAAACTCCTTTCAACTTAAGTGTGTCTTTCCTAGCAGGTGGCTCTTTTTTCTCCTTCTTAGGTGGAAACACATCTTTAGCTACTTGCTGATTTTCAGACATAGATTTTATCTCAGCACGCGCTATATCATCCTTCAAAATTTCAGCAGGGTCATTGGTAGCAACTCAATCTTTTTGCCATTATGTGAGAAACTGTACGTGTTAGTTCTACCACGGTGCAGCACATCCCTATCATATTCCCAAGGTCTACCCAAAAGCAAAGAACATGCTTGCATAGGCACGACATCAAAATTTGCACTATCATGGTAATTTTGAACAGAAAATTGCACTCTCACAACTTTACTCACCTTCAACTTACCACAAGAGTTGAACCATTGGATGGAGTAAGGCCGTGGATGTGGTTGTGTAGGCAAACCTAGCTTGTCAACCAAATCTGAACTAGCAAGGTTGCTACAGCTTCCGCTATCAATGACAACACGGCATGCTCTATTATGAACCACGAACCTTGATTGAAACAAATTGTGGCGCTGATTTTGCTCTGCCTTCTCCATTTGAGCACTTAGCACCCGTTGTGCTACAATGCTCAGGTACTTGCTTGAATCTTCTGCACCTATGTGCTCCACTTCCTCATTGCTCTTGTCTTCGTCACCTGCATTGTTAGTGCCATGTGCTAATTCATCATCAACATCACTAGCACTAGTGTACTCACCATCATCTGTAGCAATGAGGACTCTCTGATTTGGGCAATCACGTTGCACATGGCCCATCCCTTTGCACTTGAAGCACTGGATATCTCTTGTTCGCCCCGTGGAAGCAACCGATGATGCACTTTTTGCGGGTGCCTGTGAACGAACAGATTTACTCACCTCGGTAGCACGGAATGTTGGCGCCAATGCCTCTGATCGCGCCCGAGTGGTGGAGGGTGTAGGAGTCCGGCCAGTGGTGGGGATACTTTTTTCGGACCCAAAAGGAGGCCTCGATGTAGACGTGCTTCCCCAATTGTTCCTTCTCAATGGTTGCCTTCCTGCAATTCCTATTCAGCTAAATAGCTAGATGGAACAATCGGTTAAGGGAATTGTATTCTTTGTATTGAATAATATCCTGAATTTGACGTCTCAACCCCCCATAAAATCGAGCCATCTTATCCTCCTCATCCTCCTCGACCTCACAACGCAACATTCCTATTTGTAGCTCCTGAAAGTAATCTTCTACAGATTTTTCTCCTTGGTCTAAGTGTTGCAACTTATTTCTCAAATCACGTTTGAAAGATGGAGGAATAAACCTACCCCGCATGGCTCGCTTTAGTCTATCCCATGTGTCAGGTTCTAGGCCAGATTTAACTAGCTCATTCCACCAGATAATGGCAAAATCCTTGAACTCACTAGTTGCTTGCCTAACCCTATGGACTTCAGGAACTAGATGGGAATTAAATTTTTGCTCTACGGTTATCTCCCAATCCAAATAAGCTTCAGGGTCATATTTTCCAGAAAATGACGGCAAGGTAAATTTAACTTTAGCAAAAGGATCATCGTTACCTTGCCCTTGATGGCGGTTACCTCCCATACCTCGCCGGTTGAATCGCAGCCGTTGTCATAGGCGCTCTTCACGAAGTGCATCACTATTGTCGGCTTCCTCTTCTTCATTATCTCCGTCATCGTCAACAAGTGGTGGTGTTGGCTGACGGTTTGTTACCAGTTGCTCGACGCGGTTAGTGAGGGTGGTAATGCTCCCCACGATAGCCTGGAGGTCTTCCCGCATAGCATTCATGGCTGCTACATTCTCCTCAATCTTCTGATCCAGCTTAACGATCTCCTCTTTTGAAGCACAATCAGCGAAATCATTCACCTCACCTGCCATGGTTAGTAGAAAATAGGAAACAAACAGCAGAAAAGTGTTATCCCTATCAACTACTACTCTGCAAGGATAGTGGACACTCGCAAATGGAAGCACCTTACCGAGCTCTTACAAGGTTCTGAGACTAGCGAGCAAGGAATGGTACAACCGGTGGCTGGTTCGTGATACCTTGAGAGCGTGATCCAGCGATTGCAAGGGTCGAGACCGTGCTGACCAGAAGTATATATATGGAGCTTGGGAGGCCAAAAAATATTAGTGGCACACAATTCAATAACAGATAGTAATGCTGAAAAAATGTCCCAAGCACTTGTCCTAGTTGCTGGCCTAAACGAGTTCTAAACTAGATGTGATAAAACAAGGGTGACCAACAAGTATGAAAGGACAGTAGCAAAGAAATAAGGACAACACGGTAAGAACACAGCACACAGATGGCTCCCTGGTGTGTCCAATATGCTCCTCTCCTTTTTTTTCTTTTTTTTTCTTTTTTTCTTTCACACCCTTTTTTTTATTTTTCTTTTCTTTTTCGGATATTTTTTCCTCAACTAGGAGCACAGGAACAGCAACCTCAGGAAGGTGGCTGCTCAATCTGGTATAAGGTGTGAATTGTGGAAATACACGAGCGTGCTTTAAAAAGCGTGCTAGAACTTCGGAGTGCGAAAACCCAATCTTCTGGCCTGAATTTTGCAAAACGGATTTCGGTGAACCCAACAACGTTGGGGGGTAGAGGATGGGAAATTTTTCCTAGATGTCCGTAGACTATTTATTTGCCTGATTCTGACTCCGTATGTGAAAGTTATGGCTGTTTCAAGGAAGGTCTTCCGTATCAGTGTTTTGGTGGAGGCTGAAACAGAAACAGGTGGTGAAACCGGGGATGATATGGTGGCGGTGGCTACTAGAGAGGTGGATGGTGATGTAGGACGTGATAAAGGATGTGATATATGACACTAAAACATAACACAATGACCAACACTTGCACAGAATGGTTAGTATATGAGAAAACAGAGACAATGGTGGTGGTGGCTAGGGTTTGTAGGGGGAGCGGTGGGGTGGAGGGATCACGAACTGGACTCAAACACAATCTAAGCCAGCAACCGAACTCGACCTAGGACACCAACTCAACACTACGGACTCTGAAACAGAATTATGCAAAAGGCTAAACACGGTTGTAGACAGGGGAAAAACCTACGACTACCAATTTTCTTCTTTTGTGGCTTTTCTGGACTCTAGGTATAGGAAAAACAAACATTGAACAGGATGGAAAAGATATACCTAATGGGCAACCTTCGCTTGATACCACTGATGGCAACGGGGTGCCCGATCTTCCGTTAGGCAAAGATAACTCTCAATTTGGTGGAAATTTGACACTCATGATCCGGCTTCTGATCACCAAGACCCGAACCCTGCAATCGCAGTACCACGTCGCCTCTCGTTATCAACCGTGCGCTGCCCGGTTGACCTCGCCACGAAGGCTAATCCCTGTATGCGAATCGAAGAACACAAGCAAGAACAAGAAAGAATGCAACTCAATTGCAGATGAATGATTACACTCTTGAGTTGGGGTCTCACAAACCGATAAACGGCGAAACTGTTCGAGGACAGAATAATCTAAGCAAAACCCGACTTAAGCAGCGGCGGCTATGGAATATATACGAGTTAGGACGTCCTAGGGTGAGGTTTTGCCCTGTGAAGGGCGCACTCCTCATGGGTTTAGCCCACGACACAATTACAAGGCCCAAGGCCCAAAACAGACTCGGACTGGAAGAGGTATATGCCTTGTTTTGATGATTGTGAACAGCTTACGAGGAATTTTGACATGAAACCAAAGCCATCTGAAAGTAGACTTCATAAGCTTTCCAACAAGTACTTGTAGGCCCTGTAACTCCTTCTAGATCAAAAGTTATGGCCATTTTAAATTGACGCTGTCTCCCAGCCCAAAACTGAATCGGTCTCGGGAATAGGAGTTTACTTGCACTTGTTGTCTCCACTTCAATATATGGTTTCTTGAGCTATTCTCCATGGTCTTCTCCCAGGTTCCTAAGAACAATAAAATCATCACAAGAATTAAATAGCATGCCATTCGTAGAAATATTCTCATGTAAACTTAGGAACGCATTCACCTGGCAATTAAGTTGACGAGCACGTGCACGAGTAATTGGTCCTTGGATCGGTTGCACATCTTGTTTATCATGAAGAGGTTGTAAGTGTGTATCTAAAGAGATGATGTCCTCATCAGGTGTGGACCCGGGCGTGGGCACGGGCGAGGACCCGGGCACGGGCGCGGGCAGTACCTTAGATGCAGCGCTAACAATCACTATTGCAATCGGCTGAAGATTAGTCAATTCATTTATTCTGCCTATTTATTTTATCATCGGTTTACGGCCGATGTTCAAGTATACAAGTTCTATCGGCAATCGGCGGTAGGATTCTTATCGGCCGATTGGATCACTGATCTAATATTTTCTATCTCCTTGTCAATTGCGGGGTCAAATTGACTGGCACGCCTATGAACCTCAACATTTTAGGACCTACATTGGAGTTAAGCAGATCTCCCAGACCTTCGCGTGTCTCTAAATGCCGAACCAGATCGTCGGCCCGTCCCCGACGCTGCCAGCGGTTTTCGGCGTCAACAGACAGACGCCAAGCCAGTCAAGCAACGGCTACAGCGCTTTGCATAGGACCGCAAAGATGCTATTCAAGAGGAGATAACCAAGCTCCTAGCAGCCAGGTTCATCAAAGAGGTCTACCACCCGGATTGGCTGGCAAACCTGGTCCTAGTCCGAAAGAAGAACGGTAAATGGCGCATGTGCATCGACTACACCGACTTGAACAAGGCATGCCCCAAAGATCCATTTGGTCTACCAAGAATAGATCAGGTGGTAGATTCAACTGCGGGGTGCGAACTTCTCAGCTTTCTCGACTGTTACTCAGGATACCATCAAATTAGCCTAAAGGAGGAGGACTGCTTGAAGACTTCTTTCATCACGCCGTTTGGAGCATACTGCTACATCACTGAGCCATTTGGTTTGAAAAATACTAGAGCAACGTATCAATGAGTAATGCAGTGGTGTTTACACACTCAGATCATGTGCAACATGGAGGCGTATGTTGATGACGTGGTCGTCAAGACAAAGTCCAAAGAAGACCTCATCGCCAACTTGGAGGAAACCTTCCAAAATATTCGAAGATTCAAGATGAAGTTGAACCCGGAAAAGTGCGCCTTCAGTGTGCCATCCGGCAAGCTACTCGGCTTCATCGTATCGCATCGTGGCATCGAGACCAATCCAGAGAAAATCAACGCAATCATGAACATGGCAGCCCCGACTAGCCAGAAGGACGTCCAGAAGCTGACAGGCTGCATGGCGGCACTCAACCGATTTATCTCCCGACTAGGCGAATGGGGCATGCCCTTCTTCAACTTACTGAAGAAAGCAGATAATTTTCAATGGACTCCCGAAGCCTAGCAAGCCTTCGAAGACTTCAAGCAATTTCTCACATCACCACTAGTGTTGGCATCACCTATGCCCCAAGAGCCATTAATGCTATATCTGGCGGCAACCATTCAGGTAGTCAGTACGGTGTTGGTGGTCGAGCGTTTTGAACCGGGTAATATACAGAAAGTTCAACGGCCAGTCTACTTCATCAACGAGGTCCTAGCTGACTCAAAGATGAGATATCCTCAGGTCCAGAAGCTGCTATACAGCCTACTCATCACTATTCGGAAGCTGGTGCACTATTTTCAGTTGCATCAAGTCACAGTGGTCACATCGTATCCACTCGGGGATGTCCTACACAACCACGAGGCCATCGGCCGAATTGCTAAATGGGCGCTCGAGTTGATGGCGTTCGACATCACCTTTCAGCCATGGACAGCAATCCAATCTCAAGCTCTAGCCGACTTTGTGGCCGAGTGGACAGAAGTTCAGACGACTACAATAACAGACAAGCTAGAGTACTAGACAATGTTCCTTGACGGTTCTCTACGGATAGGCGGGGCCGGGGCTGGCGTCGTGCTAACGTCACCCACCGGCGAAAAACTCAAGTATGTTCTCCAGATTCACTTTCACAATGTCGCCGAGTACGAGGCGCTCATCCACGGTGTGGAGGCCATGGGCCCTGGGTACCTCACCATCAACATATGGGCCACTCGGATAGAGGATGGGCCAAACCATGCAATTAGAGATAAGATAGCATCCGTCAGGCATTACCTTGTGCAATAGGGAAAATAGAGTCCTAGTCAGCTAAGCTTCTATCTCTAAGAAGGAAATCCCTTGGCCGTATCCGGCTGGGATCCTTATCCTGTACCCCTGCCCCCCAGTATATAAGGGGAGGCAGGGCGCCCCTTGAGGGCAGAACAACACAGAAGATCATCGATCTACAAACACCTCAAAGGAATACCACCACAACTGGACATAGGGTATTACCTCACCTCGAGGGCCTGAACCAGTATAAAACTCTCTCGTGTTTCTTTGCAATCCATCGGATTTCCCTTCGCTGAGTAGCCCCATAGTATTATTGCCGGTGTAAAACATCGATAGTTGGCGCGCCAGGTAGGGGACTTCGGCGCAATCTACATCCAAGATCGCGATGGATTCAATAGCAAGAGTCGACGACGACAAGTTTTCCCCCGGAGACGTAATTTCCTTCAGAAGCCTCGACTTCATCGCTGACCAGATCGGTAACCTAACCTTGGCCGAAGCAGATTCAATCCAACCGGCCAAGAAACCAGCCGACTCCGCACCAGTCGGCCAACCAGATGCGGCAACGATCATCATCAAGCCGCGGCATCAACTCCGCGCATTGAGCCACGGGACAACTCTTTCTCCGGCATTCGGCCCGAGTTAGGCCTAGAGTCCACTCAGGTCGGCAAGGAAGGAGGGAGATCTTCAGTTTTCCACTCGAATTCGGCAACGCCATAGGACCGCATCCCATGCGGCACTCCCGATCTCCCGTGCTTCAGTTTGGACACGGCCCCGAGCCGTTTCAAATTGGATCTAGGTTGATCGGGGCGATTCTAACTCCGCTTAACTACGCGGACTCCAGCTCCCAGTCGGACAACGGTTCGGATTCCACTTCGGACATCAACTTAGCGGGTTCTCTCATCCCCCGCGAAATCTTTCCGCTCAACCACACAGACTCCGATTCCCAGTCGGATAACAGTTCGAACTTTAGTTCGAACACTAGTCTAGCAAGCCTCTTCATCCCCCGCCAGATCTTTATGGCCTCAACGCCCCCACGGGAGGTTCGCCAAGCGCAAGAAGAACAACAAGAGTAGGCCCGCCGACTACAACAGGAGGAAGCTAATCGCAAGGCTCGCAATGACGGGCTACGCCTGGCTGGGTGAGCCGCCCAGCAGCAGATTCTCCAAACCAGAGTCGGCGACCACGACGTCTTCGTCACCCCGCAACAGAACGTCGTGGCTGCTACAACCCTGCTGGAAACACTCCAGCTCGGGCCTAATCACCAAGCCACCCCGACTATCGCCAAGATTAAGGCGATGATCACAGCTGTGGCCTGTCAGCAGCAACAGCAGTCGGGGGACACACTTATCCCGACTAACCAGTCGGGCTCCCAGGCGGCAGGATCATCTGTGTCAACACGTCGCTATGCAGCTGGCTCCAGTCGGCAGCACGAGGAGTCGCAACAAACGTCACTCGGCGGCAACAACAATTATAATCGACGGCGCCGACAGCACGACCGCCGACCCGATCAAGACCTCCGAGCACGACTGCAACACGACCTTCGCCGCGTCATCAACGCCCGATGTGAAAAACGTGAGGAAGATGAGCGTCGCCGATGGGAAGACGAAAACGAGCGCTTCAGCCTCCACCACGAGCGGCTACGCCGCCCCAGACGGAGCCAGAGCCCTCACGAAGACGAAGGCATTCGTGCTTTCACTCGGGAGCTTCAGGAGGTCGACTGGCCACCAGGCTTCAAGCCCACGGGGATCGAAAAATACGACGGCAAGACTAACCCCGAGTCCTGGCTCACCGTATACACCTTGGCTATTCGCGCAGCCCAAGGTGACAGCAAAGCCATGGCTAACTACCTCCCAATCGCTCTAGCCGACTCGGCAAGGACATGGCTATCAGGTCTCCCAAGGTGGTCGATCGGTTGCTGGGGACAACTCAGGGAGCGGTTCATCACTAACTTCCAAGGGACCTACGAGAGACCATCTTCAGAACACGATCTTTATCAACTACACCAGAAGAAGAATGAGTCTCTGCATGAATTCATCAAACGGTTCTTCGAGAAGCGCAATCAAATTTCGACTATTAAGGACGAGGCTGTAATCGCCGCCTTCTGCAAGGGAGTAAAGGACACCCCGTTCATCGCGAAGTTCACTCGGAAGCCGCCACCCACAGTCCGGGCCCTCTTCGACATGGCTAATAAATATGCTGATTCGGCTGAAGCAATCACCGAGGCCTTCAACGAGAAGAAGGAGCCCCGACAAAAAGACCAGAAGGCGAAAGCCGACAGCGAGCCATCTCAGAATAAGTCTGGCAGCCGCAAGCGGAAGTTGGACAATGAGGTGGCCAACATGGAGCGCACCCGGTCGCGGCCCCAGTGGAATAACAACTACCAGAAAGTCATGAGCGGGCCATGCCCCTTCCACCCCAAGGGCAAGCACGCGGCCAAAGATTGCTATATGCTCAAGAAGTTTGCCTCCGAGCAGGCATCATCGTCTGGCGCCGACAAGGACTAAGACAAGCCAGACTCGGGCCCGGCTGACGATTTCCAAGATCTACAAGCCGAGCTTAACCACATCTTCAGAGGACCACTCGCGTATGAGTCCAAGTGCAAACAGAAGCTATCAGCTCGCGACATCAACACGGTCTCCGCCGCGGACACCCCCCAATATCTGCGCTGGTCAGAGATGGCCATCACCTTCAATCGTGTAGATCACCCAGATCGGGTTTCCCACCCAGGACACTATCCACTCGTCTTGGACCCGGTCGTCAAAAATATCAGGCTGAAGAAAACCCTCATCAACGGAGGCAGCGCGCTCAACATCTTATTCGCCAAGACTTTGGACGAGATGAATATTCCTCATTCGGAGCTAAGGCTGAGTACCGCGCCCTTCCACAGGATAATCCCCGGCCTGTCATCAACTCCACTCGGGCAGATAACCTAGCTGGTAACCTTCGGCACGCGGGATAACTTCCGCACAGAAAACGTCTGCTTCGAGGTTGCCGACTTCGAGACCGCGTACCACGCGATACTCGGACGACCGGCACTCGCCAAATTCATGGCAATCCTTCACTACACATACATGGTGCTCAAGATGCCCGGGCCAGCAGGAGTCCTCTCCCTCTGCAGTGACGTCAAACAAGCCTTTACATGCGACAAGGAGAGCTGCGAGCTGGCTCAATCACAAGAGGCGACAGTTGGGCGCAACAGCATCCGGCAAGCCACCACAACCGAAGTCGAGCAAGATCAAGTTCCGGCGAAAAAAGCAGCAAAGTCGGGCATTTCAGCGGACTCGGACACAAAAAAGATCCCCTTGGACCCTTCCGACCCCTCCAAGACTGCTCTAGTCGGGACCGGACTCGACCCCAAATAGGAAGACGCACTCGTCACCTTCGTACAGACCAACAAGGATATCTTCGCATGGAAACCATCCGACATGCCGGGCGTACCAAGGGAGGTGATCGGGCACGCCCTACATGTGAAGACAGACGTCAAGCCAGTCAAGCAACGGCTACGGCACTTCGCTCAAGACCGCAAGGATGCTATTCGGGAGGAGATTACCAAGCTTCTCGCAACCGGGTTCATCAAGGAGGTCTATCACCTGGATTGGCTGGCAAACCCAGTTCTTGTCCGGAAGAAAAACAGTAAATGGCGCATGTGCGTCGACTACACCGATCTCAACAAGGCGTGCCCCAAGGATCCATTTGGTCTCCCTAGGATGGACTAGGTGGTAGATTCCATAGCCGGGTGCGACCTACTCAGTTTTCTTGACTGCTGCTCGGGATACCATCATATCAGCCTGAGGGAGGACGACTGCTTAAAGACATCTTTCATCACGCCGTTTGGAGCATACTGCTACATCACAATGCCATTCGGTCTTAAAAATGCTGGAGCAACCTATCAACGGGCCATTCAGCGGTGTTTGCACACTCAGATCGGGCGTAACATGGAAGCCTACGTCGACGACGTGGTGATGAAGACCAAATCCAAAGAAGACCTCATTGCTGACTTGGAAGAAACCTTCCAAAACCTTCGAAGATTCAAGATGAAGTTGAACCCGAAAAAATGCGCCTTCGGAGTGCCATCCGGCAAGTTACTTGGCTTCATCGTCTCCCATCGCGGCATCGAGGCAAACCTGGAGAAAGTCAACGCCATCATGAGCATGGCACCCCCGACTAACCTAAAAGGTGTCCAGAAGCTGACAGGCTGCATGGCGGCACTCAGCCGATTTATTTCCCGACTGGGCGAACGGGGTATGCCCTTCTTCAAGCTACTCAGAAAGGTGGACAATTTCCAATGGACTCCGGAAGCTCAACAAGCCTTCGATGACTTCAAACAATTTCTCACATCACCTCCCGTGCTGGCATCCCCTATGCCCAAAGAACCGCTAATGCTATACTTGGCGCCAACTACTCAGGTAGTCGGCACGGTGCTGGTAGTCGAGCGATCCGAATTAGGTCACATTCAAAAAATCCAACGGCCAGTCTATTTTGTCAGCGAGGTCCTTGCCGACTCCAAGACGAGATACCCGCAGGTCCAGAAGCTGCTCTATGGCCTACCCATTGCTGTCCGGAAGCTGGTGCATTACTTCCAAGCACATCAATTCACGGTGGTCACATCGTTCCCACTCGGGGACGTCCTACAAAACCGCGAGGCCACAGGCCGAATCGCTAAATGGGCGCTCGAGTTGATGGCGTTCGACATCACCTCTCAGCCAAGGACAGCTATCAAAACACAAGCTCTAGCCGACTTCGTGGCCGAGTGGACGGAGGTCCAGATGCCCACATCAACAGCAAAGCTAGAGTACTGGACAATGTACTTCGATGATTCTTTATGGATCGGCGGCGCCGGGGCTGGCGTTATACTGACGTCCCCCACCGGCGAAAAACTCAAGTATGTCCTACAAATCCACTTCCCGGCTTCCCACAATGTCGCCGAGTATGAGGCACTCACATCCACGGACTTCGCATCACTATATCACTCGGCGTTCCTCGACTGGTTGTGCGCGGAGACTCCCAACTCGTGGTAAACCAGGTCATGAAAGACTGGACATGTCTCGATGACACTATGGCGGCATACTGTCAGGAGGTCCGCAAGCTGGAGAACAAGTTCGACGGGCTGGAGATAACACATGTATTACGACAATACAACGACGCGGCAGACGAATTGGCAAATATGGGATCCAAGCGTGAGGAAGTCCTAGCAGGGATCTTTGTCGAGCAACTTATGGAGCCATCAGTCAAGAAGAAACCAGCACCGAAGCAGTCGGGAGGCAACCTACCCCGGCCATAAACGAAGTGCTGCACACATGTCAAGATTGGCGGACTCCTGTTCTCAAATTCCTCCTGGACGATGAACTCCCAGACGACCGCAGTCAACCTGAGCAGATCAAGCGTCGGTGCAAAAGCTTCTTGCTAGTCGGAGAAGACCTGTACCGAAGAAGCGCATCCGGTGTCCTCATGCGCTACGTCACCACCGAGGAGGGCAAGCAGATCCTGCAGTCGATCCACTCGGGCATATGTGGCAACCACGCCGCATCCAGGACGTTAGTCGGAAAGGCTTACCGGCAGGGATTTTTCTAGCCCACAGTAGTAACAGATGCCAAAGATATTATTCGCAAATGCTAAGGCTGCCAGTTCTACGCAAGACAAACAAACCTCCCAGCCCAGGAACTCTAAACAATACCTATATCCTGGCCATTCGCAGTATGGGGGCTCGACATACTCGGGCCTTTCAAGAAAGCGCCAGGAGGGTTCACACATCTATTCGTCGCAGGGGACAAATTCACCAAGTGGATTGAGGCAAAACCCGTTGCAACTATAACGGCAGCATGAGCTAAGGACTTCATCATGAGTATATTATACCGGTTCAGGGTCCCTAACCGCATCATCACCGACAACGGTACCCAATTCATGGGCAGCGTATTCCAAGACTTCTGTGAAGAATTCGGCATCAAGATCTGCTATGCATCTGTGGCACACCCGCGGAGCAACGGGCAGGTCGAACGAGCCAACGGTATGGTCTTACAGGGTACAAGACCAGGATATTTGACCGACTACAACCATACACGGGCCGGTGGGTGCAAGAACTCCCATCCGTTCTCTGGTCTCTCAGGACCACTGTTAGTCGGGCAACAGGGCAATCCCCTTTATTTCTGGTCTACGGTGCCGAGGCTATGCTACCAACAGAGTTACAGTTCGGCTCCACTTGAGTTTGGGCTTACTCGGAAGACGTCTCCAACAATACCCGATTGGTCGAATTAGATCAGTTGGAAGAAGCGAGGGACATCGCAACAATCTACTTGGCAAGGTATCTTCAAGGGCTACGTCGCTACCACAATCGCAATGTCTATGGCCGCGCCTTTTTGGTCAGGGATCTCGTCTTGAGAAAAATACAAACCACCAATGACATGCACAAACTATCGCCAATTTGGGAAGGGCTGTTCATTATAGCCGAGGTCATGCGGCCAGGCGCCTACCGACTGAAGACTGAAGACGGTGCCCTCGTCAGCAACTCATGGAATATAGAACAGCTACGTCTTTTCTATACCTGAGTCTTATACTTTATCATGTGTACAGTTTTTCTCTGACTCACTACGCCGCTTGAATCAACCGAGTAGTGAGTCGGGGGCTGCATGAATAACATATACTTTGTCAATAACATACGAGCTTATCTTGCTTCAGTTATGAAGGTTTTCTACGAGTTTGCCATGTTTGCCCGAGTGCAACCCTTTGAAGCGAACGATTTTATTAAGTTCCGATAGACTAACTCGGCGTTGATTTGACAGTCGGCTAAACCTAATGACAACTGAGTAGCAATTTAAAGCTTGGCGGCATTGCACATTTATTTACACATGTTTTATCACAAAAAGTTTGTACATGCCGACTACATGATATCCTACTCTTGCAGACCCATTTCTCGAGTAATGGTTTCTGTGGTTGGCTTCGCCTAGGCTATTAGCTCCAGTGCCTCTTCCGGCGTCGTTTCCTCGGCAAACCCCTCCCCGATGGCCTCAATGTTCTGGCCACGCCGATGACGACACGGTCGTCTGAGTACCTTTTTAGGGCACTCGGCGCTTTCTCAAGACGCCATCACCTGAGGCATTCTGGTGCTGCTGGTTCCCATAGGGCTAGGATCTATGATGTCAAGGAGCCCTTTCACAGACCCGACGAGGGCCTCCTGTGACTCCCTGGCCAATCTTATCTCCTCTGTGTAAAACCGATACTGGGCCTGGGTGTTGGCTCTGGTGTCTGCCCAGGTCCGCCAACAAGTAAAACTTGTTAGGAACAGTGACGGATGGAACAATTGAAGGACTGGTTAAGATCATGGTCAGGCTGGGGACTTACTCTCGTAGTCAGCTTCCCACTTGGCTACGGTTTTCTCTATGTCGGCCTTTTCCTTGCTAAGCTTGATGACGGCCTCTTCTAACTCGGCCTTTTCTCATTCAAGTTCAGCCTTGGCCCTTGTCAAGTCGGCCTGGGTTTTCTCCACCTCGGCTCTGGATCCTTCGGCCTCCTTTAGCTGGGATTCCCTCTCTGTTCGGATTTTCAACTCGGCTTCGAGTGCTGCACAACAGATTAGTCAAGAACTCGATCGTGCGGCCAAGTCATAACTGGGCAGTTGGGAACAACTCAGTTGAAGAAATACAATGAGGGTTCGGTTGAGAAGACTCATTCGGGGATTTACCTCTGATCTTCCTGGCTTGGGCCCAGTTCTCATCACGGAGCTGGTTGGTGGCATCCTTCAGCCAAGTCTCCCTCCCCGCGTGGCGCTCCTCCATCACGGCCTTCAATGCCCGGAGCTGTTCTAACTCTGTGAGGTGGGGAGCCATTTCAACCAGAACCTCAGTTATCGCCTCATTGCGCTCGACGAGCTCCTGCTCAGGTGAAGGACGAGTCAAGAGTGAAGTCAAGACAAGAAGACCACATTGATTCTGTTACAAATATCATACCTGGACTCCCTCGGACCCGGCAATAGCCGCGCGAAGCAAGCCTTCGCGTTTCCTCTTCGCCGCGACCTCATCAAGCTTGAACCTCCTCGCGGTTCCATCTGGCGCCGTCCAGGTGAATGTGCGAGGGAACTTACTTGGCGGGGCCTCAATCCGAGGGAGGTTTAGGATCTCCGGTGGCGGCGACGACGACGACGACGAACACCAAGATGGCGATGGGCTCCAAGCCCCGACTCCGGTGTCCCCTGCGGCCTCCGGGGCCGGCTCGGGGGCTCCGTCATTAGCATTTGCAGCAGGCGCCAACTCGGGGGCTACGCCCGCAACCTCAGCGATCGTCCCTTGGTCGGGCGGTGCCGGCGGCCCTGCAGTTAGGACTACCTCGGTCTCTGTGACCAGGCTAGCCACCGGCTCAGTGGGTGAGCTCGAGGACACCAGCTCGGCTGGGGTGGGTTCTTCAGAGGCAGCGGCCGGAGCGACCTCCTTGAGGTCGATATCGACACGCCTCCTGCATGGTAAAACGACTATCAAAATACTACGGCAACAAACATAGACTCCAGAAGGTTTAGATCAACTCACCTCTTGGAGAATTTCAACTTTCCACCGGGTGACCCGAGTCCCGGCGGAGTACTACGCCCAGCTGTCGGGCTAGTCGGCACTGTAGTCGGCAGAGGCACGGCAGCTGGAGGCGGCTCCGTTGGGGGCATGGCCGACTCGAGCCTCCGTGCGCTCGGTGGAGTTTTTGCCGGGCTCGTCGACGTCAGGCTCAGCTGCACTAATCTCAATCGGGGACTCGACCGCCTGGGCGTGCCGGCAGCCGTGTCCCCTATCTTCAAAGCCCCTGTCACGGTGCATGGCATCATGGCCCCCTCGCCCCGGTACAGGATTGGCTTCTTGCCCTCCTCTTGGAGTTGGGCTGGGGGGCAGGAGGGCTTCTTGGCCTATTCTTCGACTTGACGGCCGACAATGGGTGGGAGTCATCATCAAACTCCTCGCAAGCCTGCAGAAGGTTCAATCACATATATCACACGCTCCTGGGTAGACGCAGATACAAGTCTACAAGCATTCAGTGCAAAAGAAGGACAAAGTTTACCTTGGGGCGGGGCCGAATGGAGCTATAGGCCTTGGTCTTACGCTTCTTGTCCTCGGTCTCAACCACCCCAGAAGAAAAGTACCCAAACAGGGTCTCAGTCACCTTCAGCTCATCGGCCAATTCATTGCTCACTCGATCAGTGTCGATGCTTTGCACCGGCAATAATACTATGGGGGTACTCGGCGACCTGGAATTCGGTGGATTGCAGAGGAACACGAGGGAATTATACTGGTTCAGGCCCTCGTTGTGAGGTAATACCCTACGTCCAGTTGAGGTGTTATTCCTCTGAGGTGGATTTGTGATCAATGATCTGGTGTGTCCTCATGAGGCGCCCTGCCTCCCTTTATATACTAGGGGACAGGGGTACATGGTAAGGATCCCAGTCGGATACGACCAAGGGATTTCCTTATTAGAGATAGAATCCTATCCGACTAAGGCTATGTTTCCTTATTGTACAAGGCACAGCTTGCCGGGTGCTATCTTATCTCTAATTACATGATCTGGCCCATCCTCTATCCGAGTGGCCCATGTGCTTGTAGTGAGGTACCCGGGGCCCATGGCTCCCACAGTAGCCCCTGAGACCTTCATAGTTGAGTCACAGCTGATGCCGAGTGCTCTTCCTCCACGGTGAAGGTTACCCGAGTGCGATGCTCCCGAGTACTCTTTGTCCGAGTAAGTCTTCCCGAGTCCTGCTTCATGTCAGCTGGCAGCGAGGCTATGAAGGGCTTCATGTAAATATATGAATAGTGTGCGCCGAATAGGCGCACCTATTAGGTGTAGCCCCCGACTTTGTGCTTAATTGTGAAGACAATTAAACATAAAGTCAAAGATCTTTAACCTGGAAGTCTTTCCCGAGTAGATTACTATTGGTATATGAGACTCTTCGGTATCATGTCAACCGGAATATAATTTATAGTCTTGCCGAGTAGGAGGCTACTCGTATATAGGACTCTTCGACTTCATGTCAGTCGGAATATGAGTTTATAGTCTTTCCCGAGTGGCGTCCCACCTAGAAGTTAGACTCCTCCGCGTCATGTCAGCGGGAATGAGAAATTTATAGTCTCTCCGGAGTAGTGCACTACTCGAAAGTTAGACTCTTCAGCGTCATGTCGGCTGGAATAATGTTGCTCATGGCAACTGATGGCCACGCATGTAGGCCGAGTTCCACTTTATGAAAATAAATCCATTACGTGGTCAGGTGTTCCCGAGAAAGATACCTGCATCCCCAATTTTAATGAAGACCAGCTTGTGATCCTTATAAGGATATATCCTCGAGACCTGGTGGATAAAACAGATACCCAAACATATTCGTTTAGCAGTAAGGCTCTCATGAAGCATATCTGTTTACCTCATCGATTCCTGTGAGTAGCACCAGCGCTATAATTTCAACTCAGCCTGCGGGCGGCCCACATGGAGCATGCTACTGTAGGAACTCATATCTTGTCGGCCCAATACCAATTGTGTAGGCCTGGGCCCATCTAGTCGGTTCAGGCTATAAAAGGATGGGGAGAGAGAAAAAGATTCCATCGTCTTCCCCAAAGCAACCAATCTCTTCATCTTCCACCTTCGCGCCTAGCTTTTCGCCTCCCGCCCGGCTAGGGTTAGCAGCAGCCGTTCCCCACCCGGACTCGGGCGATTTCAATCCTCTTCGTTTATTCCAAGCCCCCGATTTGCTTTCCCCCAAATCTCAACACCTCCAGCCATGCCGAAGGCGACGAATCCTGCGGGTGCGCCAGGGAGTTCTTGGCCGATCTCGGATTGCGGCTCGGTGAAGCTGAGACGGTTGGAGAGCGAGCTGAAGTTGCCCAGCCAAGAAGTGATCCGTTGGCGGTCGGCGAGGGATGAGTCGAACCCCAACCCCCGGCCTGGTGAAACGGTAGTTTTCGCCTCTTTCTTTGATCGGGGCTTGTGTCTTCCGTCGTCTGATTTCTTCCGCCGCATCCTTGATTTCTACGGGCTGGAGTTGGTGCATTTAAATCCCAACTCGATCCTTCAGATCTCCATATTCGTTACTCTTTGCGAGTGCTTTCTGGGTGTTGAGCCCCATTTCATCCTCTTCCGACACTTGTTCCATGTCAAGCCCCAGCCTTCCAAGAGTAATATCAGTGTGATTGGGGGGGCTGGTCTTCAACTAAGGAGTGATGGGAAGAAAACATATATCGATTTGCCCTTGAAATCTTCTCTGAAGGGCTGGCACAAGGAGTGGTTTTACTGTGCCGATCTAGCTCCTTCCTTGCGCCCGTTTACTGGTATGCCGCCGGCGGTGTTGCCAAGCTGGTCTTCGGAGCCAACCTTTGAAGAACTGGGCCAGGCACACATATTGCTGACGAAGATAGATGACTTCAAGAGGGCCGGCTTGACAGGGCCCTGGGTGGCTCGTCGTTTCCTGACGAGGCGCGTCCAGCCGCTGAAGCTGAGAAGCGCTTTCGGCTGGGCCTTCAGAGGTAAACACGATCCCGACCGGGTGAGCAGCGAGACAGCGGACAAGGGGGCAGTAACCGATACCTTGTTTGGCTACTTCTCCGAAGGGGTCGTTGCCACCGAAGATGATAACCGCCGAGTTGCTGCCTATAGCTTCATCCGGCCGCGGACCAAGGTAACCTTCTACTTTCTTCTGTGGTGAACGCCTGTGGAACGATGATTGTTCAACCTTGCGTGATGGTATCTTGTCGACTTGATTGTAGTGGCATGAGGAATTTGATGAAGATTCTCGTCCATTGTCTGCGGTTGCGTCGAGGAAGAGGCCAAGGAGTCCCTCTGATGCCCAACCCGACTCCAAGAGAGCGGGGAAGAAGCCAATTTTATATCGGGGCGAGGGGGCCATGACAGCGCGTGCCATGAGCGGTAGCTTGAAGATAAAGGACACCGCTGCCACAACGCCCACGCGGTCGAGTCCCAGGCTGAGAGCAGCTGGCTTGGGCTCGACGTTGTCGTGCTCAGCAACAGCGCCGCCAAGGGGCCAACCAGAGCAGAGGCCGATTGGGGCGAAGGAACCCGAACCAACCGTACCAGAGTCGAGGCCGACTCAGGCCGATATGCCTCTGCCGTCGGCGACACCGTCCGGGGCGAGTGCCGATGCTAGCGCTTCGCCGGGGAGCGGCACGCTAGCAGGAAGCTGAAGTTTTCCAAGAGGTGCGCTACTCCGAGCATTCTGTAGTCGTTGTATGTTAAAATACAGTCCTGATGTCTTGCTTCGTTGTGCAGGAAGCGGGCCGATATCGACCTCAAAAAGGTCAACCCATCTGCCCTGCTTGATGAGCCCGTCCCAGCCGAGTCAGCAGCAGCGAATACACCTGCTGAGCCGGCGGCCAGCCCGGTCGCTGAAACCGAGGTGGCTCCGACTACAGGGCCACTACCGCCACTCGACCGAGAGGTGGCTGTTAAAACTGAGGCCCCAGCCCCCGAGGCACCATACGTCGCGGAAGCGGGGGACGGATCCCCCGAGCTGGTCCCCAGTGTTGTAGGGGAAGGCGACGCCGAGGCCAGGACCCCGTCGCCATCATGGTTATCGTCATCGCCATCGTCGCCGTTGCCGCCGCCACCGGAGATCCCACATTTGCCTCGAATCGAAGCTCCTCCACGTGTGATGCCCCGGACCTTCTTGTGGACCACTCGCGACGGCACTATGAAAAGCTTCAGACTCGATGAAGTCGTCGCAAGGAGAGAGCGCGAGAGCCTGCTTCGTGCCGCCATCAACGGGTCCCAAGGGGTCGCGGTATGATTCTTGTAGTGAAGCTCCAGCAATCTTCTTGTCTTGATGTTTGACTCTGTCGTCGGTTTGTTCCTTGTCCTGAGCAGAAGCTCGTCGACCGCAATGAGGCGATGACAGAGATCCTGGTCGAGATGGCTCCCCACCTCGCGGAATTACAACAGCTCCGGGCATTGAAGGCCGAGATGGAGGCGCGTCACACGAGGAGGGAGGCCTGGCTGAAGAGCGGCGCTGATCAGCTCAGGGCTGAGACATGGGCCCTAGCCGAGAAGATCAGAGGTAAAATCCTCGAGCATATCTCCCGACTGGACCGTTGGTGTAATCATCCAGCTACGTCGATCCGACTGCTTGGTGGTGTCATGACTGCGCGATTGAGCTCTTGGCTAATCTGTGGTGCAGACCTCGAAGCGGAGAGGGAGTCGCAGCTGAAGGAGGCCGAAGAAGCCAAGGCCGAGCTTGAAAGAGTCAAGGCCGACCTAACAAAAGCCAACACCGAGCTTGAGCGGGAGAAGTCCGAGTTGGAGAAGGCCGTCGTCGAGCTCGGTAAGGAGAAGGCCGAACTGGAGAAGACCGTGGCCGGGTGGGAGGCTGACTACGAAAGTAAGTCCTCAACCCGACTGTGATCTCAGCCAATACATTAGTCACCCTGTGTGTGGCCGAACCTGACAAGCTTACTTGCCGGCCGATCTGGGCAGGCATGAGAACCAACGTCCAGGCCCAGTACCAGTTCTACACGGAGGAGATAAAGTCAATCAGGGAGTCACGGGAGGCCCTCGTCGGGTCCGTGAAGGGGCTCCTTGACCTTGTGGATCCCCGCTCAGTGGGGACCAGCTGTAGCAGAATTCCTCAAATAATGGGGCGTCTCGAGGACGCGCCGAGTGCCCTGAAAAGGTACTCAGACGAGCGGGTTGCCGCCGGCGTGGCCCAGACCCTAGCAATGACCAAGTCCATCTACCCGAGGGCGGACATTGAGGCCATCGGGGAGGGATTTTCCGAGGAGACGACGCCCGAGGAAGCGCTGGAGCTGATCTCACAGGCGAAGCCGACTGCTGAAGCGATTACCCGAGACCTGGGTCTGTAAAGGCAATATATTTTGTAGTCGGTGTATACATATGCTTTCATATACGATCATGTGTGAATATATGTGTCGTGCCGCCAAACTTATTATTCGGTTGTCATTAGCTTTACCCGACCATGTAGCATGCACCGAGTTAGTTCGATAGAACTTGATAAAAATCGTTCAGAGGAAGATGCTATACTCGGGCGAACGCATCAGTCGTGGCAAGGCTTCATAACCGAGGTGAGATAAGCTTGTATGTTATTGACAGAACACATATATACATGCAGCCCCCGACTCACTACTCGATTGGAACAAGCGGCGTAGTGAGTCAGGAAAAACTGTACACATGGAAAAAGTAAGACTCAGGTATAGAAAGGACGTAGCTGTTCTATATTCCATGAGTTGGTGATGAGGACGCCGTCTTTGGTCTTCAGTCGGTAGGCGCCTGGCCGCGTGACCTCGGCTATAATGAACGGCCCTTCCCAGATGGGGGATAGTTTATGCCTGTCCTTGGTGGTTTGTATCTTCCTTAGAACGAGATCTCCGACCAAAAAGGCGCGGCCACGGACATTGCGATTGTGGTAGCGACGCAGGCCTTGAAGATACCTTGCCGACTGGATTGTTGCGGCGTCTCTTGCTTCTTCCAGCTGATCTAGTTCGATCAGTCGGTGCTGTTGGTATCGTCTTCGGAGTAAGCCCGGACTCGCGGAGAGCCGAACTGTATCTCAGTCGGTAGCATGGCCTCAGTACTGTAGACCAGGAAGAAAGGGGATTGCCCTGTTGCCCGACTAACCGTGGTTCTGAGAGACCAGAGAACGGATGGTAGTTCTTGTACCCACCGACCCGCGTATGGTTGTAGTCGGTCGTATATCCTGGCCTTGATGCCTTGTAAGACCATGCCGTTGGCTCGCTCGACCTGCCCGTTGCTCCGCGGGTGTGCCACAGAGGCATAGCAGATCTTGATGCCGAAGTCGTCGCAGAAATCTTGGAATAGGCCTGCCGCGAACTGAGTGCCGTTGTCGGTTATGATGCGGTTAGGGACCCCAAACCGGTATAGTATGCTCAAGATGAAGTCCTTTGCTCGTGCCGCTGTGATTGTTGCGACAGGTTTAGCCTCAATCCACTTGGTGAATTTATCCACTGCGACGAATAAATGTGTGAACCCTCCTGGCGCTTTCTTGAACGGCCCGACCATGTCGAGCCCCCATACTGCGAATGGCCAAGAGATAGGGATAGTCTGGAGTTCCTGGGCGGGAAGATTTGTCTGTCTTGCGAAGAACTGGCAACCCTCGCACTTGCGAACGATATCTTTGTCGTCTGTGACTGCGGTGGGCCAGAAGAATCCCTGCCGGTAAGCTTTTCCGACTAACGTCCTGGATGCAGCGTGGTTGCCACATATGCCCGAGTGGATTGAATGCAGGATCTGCTTGCCTTCCTCGGTGGTGACACAGCGCATGAGGACACCGGATGCGCTCCTTCGGTACAGGTCTTCTCCGACTAGCAGGAAGCTTTTGCTTCGACGCTTGATTTGCTCGGCTTGATTGCGATCTTCTGGGAGTTCATCGTCCAGGAGGAATTTGAGAACAGGACCCCTCCAGTCTTGACATATGTGCAGCACTTCGTCGGTGGTCGGGGTAGGCTCGCCTCCCGACTGCTCTTGTGCTGGTTTCTTCTTGACTGATGGCTCCATAAGTTGCTCGACAAAGATTCCAGTCGGAACCGCTTCTCGCTTGGATCCCATGTTTGCCAGCTCATCGGCCGCGTCGTTGTATTGACGCAGGACGTGTGTGATTTCCAGCCCGTCGAACTTGTTTTCCAACTTGCGGACCTCCTGACAGTATGCCGCCATTGTGTCGTCGAGACAGGTCCAGTCTTTCATGACTTGGTTGACCACGAGTTGGGAGTCTCCGCGCACAACCAGTCGACGTATGCCGAGTGATATGGCGATGCGGAGCCCGTGAACAAGAGCCTCGTACTCGGCGACGTTGTGGGAAGCCGGGAAGTGGATTTGTAGTACGTACTTCAACTTTTCGCCAGTGGGGGACGTCAGTATGACTCCAGCCCCGGCACCGCCGATCCGTAGGGAACCGTCGAAGTACATTGTCCAGTACTCTAGCTTTGTTGTTGGTGTTGGGAGTTGAACTTCTGTCCACTCGGCCACGAAGTCGGCTAGAGCTTGAGATTTGATAGCTGTCCGTGGCTGAAAGGTGATGTCAAACGCCATCAACTCGAGTGCCCATTTAGCGATCCGGCCGGTGGCCTCGCGATTATGAAGGACATCCCCGAGTGGAAACGCTGTGACCACCGTGACTTGATGTGCTTGAAAGTAGTGCACCAGCTTTCGGACTGTGATGAGTAGGCCGTATAGCAGCTTCTGGACCTGCGGGTATCTTGTTTTGGAGTCGGCAAGGACCTCGCTGACGAAGTAGATTGGCCGTTGTATTTTTTGAAGATGACCCTGTTCGGATCGCTCCACTACCAGCACCGTGCTGACTACCTGTGTTGTTGCCGCCAGATAAAGCATTAGTGGTTCCTGGGGCAGGGGTGACGCTAGCACGGGGGGTGATGTGAGGAATTTTTTGAAGTCTTCGAAGGCTTGCTGGGCTTCCGGGGTCCACTGAAAGGTGTCCGCCTTTTTGAGGAGCTTGAAGAAGGGCATGCCCCGTTCGCCCAGTCGGGAGATAAACCGACTGAGTGCCGCCATGCAGCCTGTCAGCTTCTGGATGTCTTTGAGGTTGGTCGGGGGCGCCATGTTCTTGATGGCGTTGACTTTCTCCGGGTTAGCCTCGATGCCGCGGTGCGAGACGATGAAGCCGAGTAACTTCCCAGACGGCACCCCGAAGGTGCACTTGTCCGGGTTCAACTTCATCTTGAATCTTCGAAGGTTTTGGAAGGTTTCTTCCAAGTCGGCAATGAGGTCTTGTCTGGATTTAGACTTGATCACCACATCGTCGACGTAGGCTTCCACGTTGCGCCCCGATCTGAGTGTGCAGACACCGCTGAATAGCCCTTTGGTAGGTTGCGCCTGCGTTTTTTCAGTCCGAACGGCATTGTGATATAGCAATACGCTCCAAACGGCGTGATGAAAGATGTTTTTAAACAGTCTTGTTCCCTCAAGCAAATTTGATGATATCCCGAATAACAGTCGAGAAAACTGAGTAGGTCGCACCCCGCCGTGGAGTCAACCACCTGATCTATCCTGGGAAGACCAAATGGGTCCTTGGGGCACGCTTTGTTGAGGTCGGTGTAGTCGACGCACATGCGCCATTTACCGTTTTTCTTCCGGACCAGGACTGGGTTGGCCAGCCAGTCCGGGTGGTAGACTTCCTTGATGAAGCCGGCTGCGAGGAGCTTGGTGATTTCCTCCCGGATAGCATCCTTGCGGTCTTGAGCGAAGCGCCGCAGCCGTTGTTTGACCGGCTTGGCGTCTGGCTTTACGTGTAGGGCATGCTCGATCACCTCCCTTGGTACGCCCGGCATGTCGGACGGTTTCCACGCGAAGATATCTTTGTTGGCTTGGAGGAAGGTGACGAGCGCGTCTTCCTATTTGGGGTCGAGTCCGGTCCCGACTAAGGCAGTCTTGGAGGGGTCGGAAGGGTCCAGGGGGATCTTCTTCGTGTCAGAGTCCGCTGAAATTCCCGACTTCGCTGCTTTTTTCGCCGGAACTGGATCTTGATCGACTTCAGATGTAGCGGCTTGCCGGATGCTGTCGCGCCCGACTGCCGCTTCTTGTGTTTGAGCCAGCTCGCAGCTCTCCTTGTCGCAGGTGAAGGCTTGCTTGGCGTCGCTGCGGAGGGAGAGGACTCCTGCTGGCCCGGGCATCTTCAGCACCATGTATGTGTAGTGCGGTATCGCCATGAATTTGGCGAGGGCCGGTCGTCCGAGTATCGCGTGATACGCGGTCTCGAAGTCGGCGACCTCGAAGGAGATGTTTTCTGTGCGGAAGTTGTCCCGCGTGCCGAAGGTCACCGGCAAGGTTATCTGCCCGAGTGGGGTTGATGACAAGCCGGGGATTATCCCATGGAAGGGCGCGGTGCTCGGCCGTAGTTCTGAACGAGGAATTCTCATCTCGTCCAAAGTCTTGGCGAACAGGATGTTGAGCGCACTGCCTCCGTCGATGAGGGTTTTCTTCAGCCTAATATTTTTGACGACCGGGTGTAGGACGAGTGGGTATCGTCCCGGGTGGGAAACCCGATCTGGGTGATCCGCGCGGTTGAAGGTGATAGCCATCTCTGACCAGCGCAGGTATTGGGGGGTATCCGTTGTGGAGACCGCGTTAATATCCCGCGCTGATAGCTTCTGCTTGCGCTTGGATTCGTACGCGAGTGGCCCCCCGAAGATGTGGTTGAGTTCGGCTTGGGGGTCCTGGAAGTCGTCAGCCGGACCCGAGTCTGGCTTGTCCTTGTCCTTGTCGCCGACGGCAGATGATGAAGCCTGCTCGGAGGCAAACTTCTTGAGCATGTGGCAGTCTTTGGCTGCGTGCCGGCCCTTGGGGTGAAAAGGGCAAGGCCCGCTCATGACTTTCTGGTAGTCGTTGTTCCGCTGAGGCCGCGACCGACTACGCTCCATGTTAGCCACCTCATTGTCTGACTTCCGCTTGCGGCTGCCAAGCTTGTTCTGAGGCGGCTCGTTGTCGGCTTTTGCCCTGTTGTCTTTTTGTCGGGGCTCCTTCTTCTCGTCGAAGGCCTCTGCGACGGCTTCAGCTGAGTCGGCGTATTTGTTGGCCATGTCGAAGAGAGTCCGGACGGTGGATGGTGGCTTCCGAGTGAACTTCGCGATGAGCGGGGCGTCTTTTACTCCCTTGCGGAAGGCGGCGATGACGACCTCGTCTTTGATGCTTGGGATTTGATTGCGCTTCTCGGAAAACCTTTTGATGAATTCCCATAGAGACTCGTTCTTTTTCTGATGCAGTTGGTAGAGGTCGTGCTCGGAAGCCGGTCTCTCGTAGGTCCCCTGGAAGTTTGCGATGAACCGCTCCCTGAGTTGTCCCCAGGAACCGATCGACCGCCTTGGGAGGCCTGTCAGCCATGTCCTCGCCGAGTCGGATAACGCGACTGGGAGGTAGTTAGCCATGGCTCTGCTATCGCCCCCAGCAGCTTGAACTGCTAGGACGTAAACGGTGAGCCAGGACTCTGGGTTGGTCTTGCCGTCGTACTTTTCAATTCCGGTAGGCTTAAAGCCGACTGGCCATCGGACGTCCTGTAACTCCCGAGTAAAGGCTGGAATGCCTTCATTATCGTGAGGACTTGGGCTTCGGTTTTGGCGGTGTAGCCGCTCGTAATGGAGACCGAAGCGCTCGTGTTCATCCTCCAGCCGGCGGCGTTCGTCTTCTTCGCGTTCTTCGCGCCGGGCCCTTAGGGTGTGGCGGAGATCGCGTTGTAACCGCAATCGGAGGTCTTGATTGGGTTGGCGGTCGTATTGGTGACGCCGCCGGTTGTCGTAGTTGGTATTGCCGAGTGTTGTTTGGCGGGATTCTTCATGCTGCCGGGTGGAGCCGGCTGCCCGTCGTCGTGCGGATGCAGATGACTCCGCCGCTGGAGAGCCCGTCCGACGGGTCGGTATGTGAGTGTTGCCTGACTGTTCTTGCTGCTGGCAGGCGGCGGCAGTAATCATCGCCTTGATCTTGGCGATGGTTGGTGTGGCCTGATGGTCTGGCCCAAACTGGAGCGTGTCCAGCAGAGTTACGGCGGCCACGACGTTCTGTTGTGGCGTGACGAAGACATCGTGGTCGCCGACTTTGGTTCAGAGGATCTGCTGCTGGGCGGCTCGCCCAGCTTGTCGAAGCCCGTCATTGCGAGCTTGTCGGTTGGCCTCCTCTTGTTGTTGTAGTCGGCGCGCCTCCTCTTGCTGCTCCTCTTGCAGTCGGCGCACCTTGGAAGGTGGCGTTGAAGCCATGAAGATCTCGCGGGGGAGGAGGAAGCTTGCCAAGGTGGAGTCCGAGTTGGTGCTCGAACCGCCATCTGACTTAGTGTCGGACTCCGAGTAGTTTATCGGAGTTAGGATGACTCCGACCTCCCTAGATCTAATCTGAAACGGTTCATGACCGTGTCCAAACTGAATCGCTGGGGGTCGAGTCCGCTGCGCGGGTTGTAGATGCACAGCGTCGCCGAATCCGTACGGGAGATTGACGATCTCTCCCCCTCTCGGCCTAACCCGCGCTGGCTCAAGGCCTAGCGCGAGTCGGACGCCGAAGGAGAGAGTTGTCCCGATGTCCGGCGATGTGAGGGACTGTCGTAGTAGATCGTCGAAGGAGATGGCGACGTCCCTAGGGCCGACTGGCGCAACGCCGGCTAGGTCTTCGGCTGGCAAGATCGGATCTGCCTCAGCCAAAGAAAGGTTGCCGAGTTGATCGGCGACGAAATCAAGGCTCCCGAAGGTGATGGTGTCTCCGTTGGAGAACTTGTCCCCCTTGACTCCGTTGATGGGATCCATCGAATCTGTTGATGAAGAACTCGCCAGGCCCCTACCTGGCGCGCCAACTGTCGATGCTTTGCACCGGCAATAATACTATGGGGGTACTCGGCGACCTGGAATTCGGTGGATTGCAGAGGAACACGAGGGAATTATACTGGTTCAGGCCCTCGTTGTGAGGTAATACCCTACGTCCAGTTGAGGTGTTATTCCTCTGAGGTGGATTTGTGATCAATGATCTGGTGTGTCCTCATGAGGCGCCCTGCCTCCCTTTATATACTAGGGGACAGGGGTACATGGTAAGGATCCCAGTCGGATACGACCAAGGGATTTCCTTATTAGAGATAGAATCCTATCCGACTAAGGCTATGTTTCCTTATTGTACAAGGCACAGCCTGCCGGGTGCTATCTTATCTCTAATTACATGATCTGGCCCATCCTCTATCCGAGTGGCCCATGTGCTTGTAGTGAGGTACCCGGGGCCCATGGCTCCCACAGTCAGGATCATCCTTACCCTGGTAGCCGCAGCCGAACGAGCTGTTCAACCTCAACGGCTGGATACGCCGAGTCAGAAAACAGCGGGCTACCCAGGGTCTGGTCAGACCGCCTTCCCGGAGCTTATTCAACCTCTCCAGTAGTTGGTGCACCTGGCCTTCCTCCTCGTAGGTTGGCTCCGATGACCACTTCTGGGTAACTACCGGTGGCAAGCCGGTGAATGGACGCAAGGAAGGAGCCAGATCTGCGCAATAAAACCATTCCTTGTGCTAGCCTTTCAAGGAGGATTTCAAGGGGAGATCAAGATAAGACTTTTTCCCGTCACTCCTTAATTGAAGACCAGCCCCCCCAATCACATTGATGTTGCTCTTGGAGGGTTGGGGTTTGAAATGGAACAGATACCTGAAGGTATTGAAGTGGGGTTCCATGCCCAAAAAACACTCACAAAGAGTGACAAAAATAGAGATCTGAAGGATGGAATTGGGATTCAAGTGCACTAATTCCAGATCGTAGAAGTCAAGGATACGGCGGAAGAATGCGTATGAGGGAAGCGATAGACCTCGATTGAAAAAAGAGGCGAAAACTACTGTTTCATCGGGATTGGGTCTCGGAACTGTCTCGCCCTTAGCCGGTCGCCAATGGATTACTTCCTGACTTGGCAGCTTCAGATGCTTCTCCAGTAGTTGCAACTTCACCGTGCCGCAATCCGACATCGGCCAGGCATTCCCCGGCGCAACCGCAAGATCTGAAGCCTTCGACATGATTCGGAGCCAAAGGATATGGGGAAAAAGGCGATTGAGGGCTTGGAATAGATGAGAAGGACTTGAGTCTCCCAACTTCGAGCAGGAAACAGTAGCAATGGCTAACCCTAGCCGAGCGGGAGGCGAAAAGTTGGGCGCGGAAGTGGAAGACAAAGCGACTGGCTGATTTGGGGAAGATGGAGGAATCTTTTTCTCTCTCCCCGCTTTATAAAGAGCCGAAACCGACTAACAGGCTTGGGCCACATAGTCGGAACTGGGCCACCAAGATATGAGTTCCTACAGTAGCATGCTCCATGTGGGCCGCCCGCAGGCTGAGTTGAAATTATAGCACTGGTGCTACCCACAGGAATCGATGAGGTAAGCAGATATGCTTCATGAGAACCTTATTGCTAAACATATATGTTTGGGTATCTGTTTTATCCACCAGGTCTCGAGGATATATCCTTACAAGGATCACAAGCTGGTCTTCATTAAAATTGAGGTTGCAGGTATCTCTCTCGAGTACACCTAACCACGCAATGGATTTATTTTTCATAAAGTGGTACTCGGCCTACATGCGTGGCCATAAGTTGCCATGAGCAACATTTTTCCAGCCGACATGACGCTGAAGAGTCTAACTCTCGAGTAGTGCATTACTCAGGAGAGACTATAAATCTCTCATTCCCGCTGACATGATGCGGAGGAGTCTAGCTTCCGGGTGGGACGCCACTCGGGAAAGACTATAAAATCCCTTTTTCCAACTGACATGAAGCTGAAGAGTCCCATATACAAGTAACATCTTACTCGGCAAGACTATAAATGCATATTCCGACTGACATGAAGTCGAAGAGTCCTATATATGAGTAGTATCCTACTCGGCAAGACTATAAATCATATTCCGGTTGACATGATACCGAAGAGTCTCATATACCAGTAGTATACTACTCGGGAAAGACTACCAGGTTAAAGATCTTTGACTTTATGTTTAATTGTCTTCACAATTAAGCACAAAGTCGGGGGCTACACCTAATAGGTGCACCTATTCGGCGCACACTATTCATACATATACATGAAGCCCTTCATAGCCTCGCTGCCAGCTGACATGAAGCAGGACTCGGAAAGAAGATACTTTGACAAAGAGTACCCAGAAGTAATACACTCGGGCAATCTTCACCGTGGAGGACGAGCACACGGCATCAGCTGTGACTCGACTATGAAGGTCTCAGGGGCTACTATGGAGGACATGGGCCCCGGGTACCTCACCATCAACATATGGGCCACTCGGATAGAGGATGGGCCGAACCATGCAATTAGAGATAAGATAGCATCCGGCAGGCATTACCTTGTGCAATAGGGAAAACAGAGTCCTAGTCGGCTAAGTTTCTATCTCTAAGAAGGAAATCCCTTGGCCGTATCCGACTGGGATCCTTATCCTATACCCCTGCCCCCCAGTATATAAGGGGAGGCTGGGCGCCCCTTGAGGGTAGAACAACACAGAAGATCATCGATCTACAAACACCTCAAAGGAATAGCACCACAACTGGATGTAGGGTATTACCTCACCTCGAGGGCCTGAACCAGTATAAAACTCTCTCGTGTTTCTTTGCAATCCATCGGATTTCCCTTCGCCGAGTAGCCCCATAGTATTATTGCCGGTGTAAAACATCGACACATGGGCTCTGCATTGCTATATCACTTGGCATCCGCCAACTAGTTGCACGTGGGGACTCTCAACTCGTGGTGAACCAAGTCATGAAAGACTTGACATGTCTCGATAATACCATGGTGGCGTACTGTCAGGAGGTCAAAAAGCTAAAAAACAAGTTCGGCGGGCTGAAGATAACTCACATCTTACGACAATACAATGATGCTGCAGACGAACTGGCTAACATGGGATCCAGGAGAGAGGTGGTCCCGACTGGGATTTTCGTCGAACAACTAATGGAGCTATCGGTGAAGAAGAAACTAGTACCAGAACAGTTGGGGGCTGAACCTACCCCGGCAACAGAAGAAGTATTGATCATATCTCAAGATTGGCGGACTCCTGTTCTCAAATTCCTCTTGGATGATGAACTCCTAGAAGATCGCATTCAAGCTGAACAAATCAAACATGGAAGCAAATGTTTCCTAGTAGTCAGAGAAGACCTATACCGAAGAAGTGCATTCGGAGTCCTCATGCGCTGCGTCACACCTGATGAGGGCAAGCAAATTCTGTAATCAATCGACTCAGGTATATGTGGCAATCATGCCTCATCCAGGACGTTAGTCGGAAAGGCTTATAGGTAGGGATTTTTCTAGCCAACAACAGTAACAGATGCTAAAGACATAGTTTGCACCTGCAAGGGTTGCCAGTTCTATGCAAGACAAACAAATCTTCCAGCCCAAGAACTTCAAACCATCCCAATCTCTTGGCCCTTTGCAGTATGGGGGCTTGACATGGTTAGGCCTTTCAAGAAAGCGCTAGGAAGGTTCACACACTTGTTCGTCGCAGTGGATAAATTCACAAAGTGGATTGAGGCAAAACCTATTGCTACCATAATAGCGGCAAGAGCAAAGGACTTCATCATGAGTATATTATACCGATTCGGGGTTCCTAACATCATCATAACGGACAACGACACTCAGTTCACGGGCAACGTATTTCAAGATTTCTGTGACGACTTCGGCATCAAGATCTGTTATGCATCTGTGGCACACCCACGGAGCAATGGGCAGGTTGAGCATGCCAATGGCATGGTCTTACAAGGCATCAAGGCCAGGATATTCAACCGACTACAGCCATATGCAGGGCGATGGGTACAAGAACTCCCATCTGTTCTCTGGTCTCTAAGAACCACGGTTAGTCGGGCAACAGGGCAATCCCCTTTCTTTCTAGTCTTTGGTGCTGAGGCTGTGCTACCAACCGAGTTAGAGTTCGGCTCTCCACGAGTTCGGGCTAACTCAGAAGACATATCCAATGATAACCGTCTAGTTCAACTTGATCAGTTGGAGGAAGCTAGGGACATCGTAATAATCCAGTCGACAAGGTATCTCCAAGGCCTACGTCGCTATCAAAATCGGAATGTACGTGGCCGCACCTTTTTGATTGGGGATCTCGTCTTGAGAAAAATACAAACCACCAAAGACAGGCATAAACTATCCCCCTGTGGGAAGGGCCGTTCATTATCGTTGAGGTTACTCGGCCAGGGGCCTATCGACTGAGGAACGAAGACGGTGCCTTAGTCAGCAACTCATGGAATATAGAATAGCTATGTCCTTTCTATACCTGAGTTTTGTACCTTTTCACATACATATGTATAAAGTTTTTTCTCTGACTCACTACATCGCTTGTTTCAACCGAGTAGTGAGTCGGGGGCTGCATGTATTATATGTGCTTTGTCAACAACATACGAGCTTGTTTTAACTAAGTTATGAAGTTTTACAATGACTATGTTATGTTTGCCTGAGTATAGCTTTCTGAACGATTTTTATTAAGTTCCTATCAATCAACTCGGTGTAGACCATATAGTCGGGTAAAGCTAATGATAACTAAAGAAAACCAAGAACTCGGCGGCATTGTACATATATTTACACATGTCTTTACAGAAGCTTTATATACACCGCCTGCATAACGGTTTGTTCTTAGATTACCAAGTCCTTTATGAACACCTCTGCAGTCGGCCTCGCCTGGGTAATCAACTCACGCGCCTCCCCGCTAATAGGGCAGGCCCACCTATTAGCTTCTTCATCCTCCTCCGTTTGGATCGGGCGGAGGAGAAATTCCCCTCCGCTGTTCGATTAGCGCCTCACCCCGTCTCCCTGCGCGCCCATCCTCGGTTCAAACGATGGAGGACCAGGTCCACGCCAACTCCCCCACGATCTCCGACGCCATCACCCTCTCTCGTGCAAGAATCCCGCGCACAACCCCGCCGCTGCCGCCCTCAATCCAGTGAGAAATGGAGCCATTTCGGCCATGATCCCGCCTACCTGAGCTCCTTAAAATCTTTACCATCCTCTCCTGAGCTCTCCAGCACCCCGCGCCGCATAATCCAAAGCCGCCGCCGCGCTCCACCATCTCCAGTCATCTGCCGCCACCACGCTGTAGCCGCCGACAGACGCGTGCTAACAACCACTAGCTCCGCCGCAGTCGCGCGAAGCATGGCCACCGCATCCGTGAGCCTCTACGTCGCCGGAGGCCCAATCTCCCCGTCGTCCCCCTCGGTAATCTATTCCGCCGGCTTTTGCCCGCCCTCCCGTCAATTCACTCGGCACTTCGGCTCTAATTCCTCTACACCTTCGCCAGGAACCCCTCAACCTTGGCCGCTCCTCCGTCGCCAGAGATCTTCACAAGAACGCCGATTTCACCGTTGTCCCGTACCTCCACCACCACCTATCACCTTGGTTCACCGCCGTTCACCGCATTCCGATCATCGTAACCCCTCAGTGAGCCCTCCCTTGTCTTCCTCGCTCCATCCCGTGGCTCGCCGCCGTTCTCGGGGGCCGGATAGTCGCCGGCAGCTATCCATGGGCCGCTGCCCGCCGCGGCACGCCTGCACCCTTGGGGCCGAGCCCTGTCGTCGGCCGTTCGATCTGCTCTGGGCAGATCTAGACCAGCCACGTGGTGCCCCCGCAGGCACCCGCTTCCCCGCCATGTCGGCGCCACACGGGCGCCGTGTCGGCCCGTCAGCCCGCCGTGGCTGCCGTGTGGCAACCACGTGGCCACTCCCGCTGGGCCGCGGTGGACTCGGTCACCGTGCGCCGTCCTCCCCTATGTCGCCGACCAGTGGGGCCCGCCTATCGACCTCTGCTCCCAGGGTCAGTGACGCAATAATCCATTTAATTGTGCAATATATCGTTTAATAATTGGTTTTGCATTGGAAAACACAGGAAAACTTCAACAATTCATAACTAATTCATACGAACTCCGAAAAGTCCATTCAAATTTCATTAAATCTAGAAAAATGCCTAGAATTCATTAAAAATATTTTCAGCTCATGTTTTTACTACCACATGTACTGTTTTTAATTATTTTATGCATTGTCTATTATAGAATCTGACCCGGTGACTCTTCATGTACTACGAAGGTCGTAGCGAGTAGTCGAGCAGGAGCAAGGCAAGTCACACTGTAATCTTGATCATTTTGTATCCATTTTTTTTAAAATGCTTTGTTTATGTTAAATAACTACATAATTTCATTAATTTCATGTGGAGGGATTTTTTTTTATAACCTTATAGATAGATAGGACTATGCGTTAGTATTTAAACCTATTCCTTGTCACCTGGGTAACACATGATTAGAATACTATTCTTAGGGTGCTAGCCATGTTTTAGCAATTTAGTTCATCTGGGAATTAAATATTATCGTTTACATTTTGCTCTATCTCAATGTGGAAAATAGACGAATTTGATATGTTGCTGTTAAGTACTAAAATGTGACTCAAATGGTGGGCTGTGGTTGCATGGTTTGCTGGTCGCACCCATGGCAATTAAGGAATTCCGGGAACCCTTGAGCAACTTCTCGTACTTTCCACAAAAGCCAGCGTGGGCAACGATGGGCTTGTAGCGTCTCTTCTCCCTCCTAGGAACGATGGTGGATGGCGTGAATGGAGTTGGGTTAGCCTGGGGTTGGGTTGATCGGCTTCCGATCCATTGTGGTGCAAGAGGGGTAGCCTGGCTGATATGGTGTGCCCTGTCAGTAGGAGCAACCTTAGCGTGATGTGGATGGTTAGGGTGAGGTTGCGTGAACGGTCCTATCACAGCCTCTTGCGGGGTGTCGTGGTGACATGCTGGCACACTGGAATGTGTGTGGGGCTGTGTCATGTGGGTATAGTTGTACACCTCTGATTAGAGTTAAATCTATTCGAATAGCCGCGCCCGTGGATATTGTGAAAGGTCAAGACTCACCGTGATTAGCCTCACCTTTACTCAATTAATTTGACTCAATGGAATTGGTATAGTTCAGAAGGGTGGTTGGGCCTAGTTAACATGGTGTAACATTAATCGGTGGAGAATTAATATTGTCCAATTAATCAACCATTTTTATCATTTGGAACGCACTACTGTTTGCAACTGCTTTTATGAAATTAAACCTGTAGCCCATCCTTGCCTCCTGTGCATTATGCATATTTGTGGGTGTAATTTGCTGAGTACAGTGGGTGGTACTCAGTCTTGCTCTTTTTCCCTTTGGTGGGTGGAGTACATGTCTGATGATGGTCAACTGGAGGACTAGGCTGGCTCCGCCGTCAAGATGCCTGTGGGATGGAAGCTGCTGCTTGACTAGTTATTCATAGGCTTTATTTTCCTTCTTCCGCTGCATTTATGTTATATAATTTTACATTGTTTGTAAGATGCACTCTGTATGGCAACTTGCAATTGTGTACCCTTGCTTTCCTGGACAGGGATTTAATACATATAAATGTTCAGAATTTCGGTGATGATTTTCTGGGAGTTACAAGTTGGTATCAGAGCCTAGCTTGACCATAGGACCAGCCAAATGGAAACCTTAAGAGCCCTCTGAAATTCTTCATTTGGCATATGCTTCTTGCATTGGAGTTATTTTAGGGAAAATGGGAATTTGCTCTCGGGCTGGGATAAAATATTGACCTTTTATTTGGCTGAAATCTTTGAGTCAGGTCAAGTTTTATGGCATAGGAGTCCAAACTTTGGGAAAACATTGCTTATCAAAGGTGATGTATGATTTAAGGCATGCATAAAATATTTCTACTTGCTTTGTAATTATTATTTAAAATTTATTCGGTACTATTTGGCTCTGTTGTATCATTTTGTCGGTCTCAAGTTCACATACAAAATTATTTCGTGCATAAAATTGTTGTTATTTCCAAATTATTTACTGTGCACTTATTTGGATCTGAGGATACATTGATTCTCCCTCCTTACCTTCTATAGATGGACAGTCTCCCCAACCAGTGTGGCGCAGACATGGGTGGGTTTGTTGAAGAGCTTCGTATGATGAGCTTCACATTGGGGTACAACCATGCCCCGAGTACACTGTAGTTGTAGCCCATGGAGGGGTGAGCTCCTGCACCGGGTTCGCTGTGGAGCTGCAGGTGAAAGGTACCTCCTACCAGCAATGGAGGGTCGAGATCCGGCAGACGTACCTACAATCACACTGCTAGGAGGGCTTTCTGCCTGATCGGAGGGTTATGTCGGAGTCACCACTTCCACCCTTCACACCACGCCTACCGCTACCCTCCCCAACCGGACTCACTACTAGGTCTACAACACCTTTCAGCCGGCTGACAACAAGAATGACACCACCATCGTCCACATGAGGCAGGCAATGTGGGCCATGGATTTCATGCACGCCAACTGGGTGCGTGCAGCCCACAACAGGATGACCATCATTGGTCTTCAAAACCAAATCGACCGCCTGAAGAAGAGTACGGAACTGAAGGGATAGCCACACCCGGTGGGGCCAGGATCCATCTGACCATGAGGAAGAGGACCCTTCCTCCGATGCGCATTCAGTTGGCCCCCAGGAACGGGCCACACGCACCACCACTGGCACCAACTCCAGCTCCGACACCAGCGCCCGCTCCAATTCCAAGCACCGGCACCAGCATCACAGGCGGCATGATCATGCGTCATCGAGCGACGACTGCTCTCAGGGTGGCACCCAACATCCACAGGGGGCTTCACTCCACCGACGATAAGAGCTCCTTCAGCGGGGATCAGTACGCAATGAGGTAGTTCTTGGCTCACGGCAGTGGGGACTATGTGACCGGATCCAGGAGGCGCACAGACGACGTGGTGGGCGACGACTAGGAGCCGGAGTACAACTGGGATGACCGCAGGAGCCGTTCAGAGCACTAGACGCGCCGTCCTTAGTTTTTATCGTTTTCTTAGTTTGATTTCTTGATTAGTTGTAATGCTACGAGGTTTGCTTGGGGTTAGTTGGTGTTTTATACCGTTTGTTGTGGTATGGCCACCTCAATTAGGAGTTGAATTGATTTTGTTATGTTTCCAACTATGAATTTTAGTAATTTAATCCACGGTACTTATACTATCACTCTGTTCTGAGCCATCGGTTTTCTCCTTCCCTTCCCGCTGCTAATCCCCTTCAGATGGTGAAACACAAGCAACGGTAACGGCTCCAGTGACGCCAGCTGCTACTAACCAACAGGACGGAGTACCCCAGAACCCTAGAGCTCACAATCACATGCTACCTCCGCTATCGGAGAACCCGACTCTTGCATAGGTTCTGGCCAACCAGAACCAGATGTTGGCAATCATGATGCAGTAGATGCAGCAAAACAATCTGCAGCAGCAGCACCAGCAACCTCACATCCAGCCAACACACTCAGTCAAGCTGCCTAAGTTCTTGATCTCAGGTCGCCAACCTTCTCTAGCACCACCAACCCCATGGATTCCAACGACTGGCTATTGGCAATAGAGAAGAAGCTCAACCTCCTCCAATGCAATAACTAGGAAAAGGTCGCCTTTGCAACCCACCAGCTCCAAGGTCCCGCATCAGCTTGGTGGGATAATTTCCTTATGACCCGCACTGCTTCCACCAAGGTCACCTGGGCTGAATTCTACCACAACTTTCGGAAGTCTCAAATTCCAGCAGGAATCATGGCATAGAAGAAGAGAGAGTTTAGGGAATTAGTGCAGGGAAACAGGATTGTCACGGAGTACCTCCACGACTTCAACCATTTGGCGTCCTACGCGCCTGAGGATGTCCGCACCGATGCGGAGAGACAGGAGAGGTTCCTGGATAGACTGGACGATGAGCTGACCAACCAGCTCCTCTCAAGTGACTACCTAGACTTCGAGAAGCTGGTGGATAAGCCGATTCGCCAGGAACATCAACGCAACAAGATGGACCGCAAGAGAAAAGCAGCCTGGTTCCTGACTCACCAGGGGCAGCACCAGAGACCACGGGTGATGCTAGGACATCAGGGTGGACCTTCCACCATGATCGTCCATCAGCAGCGTCCATTCCAACCAGGGCATTTCGGGGCAACAACAGGCACAGCGGGCAGCACAACCGTCATCCTGCTTCGCACCCACCAATGGCACCAGCACAAGCAGGGCCAACCGCGGAAAGACAGCGGAGGCAAAGACCCTCATCTGCTTCAACTGCAACGAGCCGGGCCATTTCACTGACAAGTGCCCAAAGCTGAAGCGCATGGGACCTAGGCCTGCAGCACCCTAGAACCCCAACACCAACCGGCAGGTGATAAAGGGGCATGTTAATCACGTCTCTGTGGAAGAGGCACAGGCTGCACCGGAAGTGGTACTAGGTACGTTTCTTGTGAACTCAATACCTGCAACCATACTTTTTGATTCTAGTGCAATGCATTCTTTCATATCCAAGAAATTTGTGGGGACACATGGGATAAAAAGTAGTGGACCTTAAGATCCCTATGCGAGTTCACACACCTGGGAACCACATGACCATAGCTCACTATAGCCCTTCAGTGAGCTTAGAAATTCAAGGATCACCCTTTCTAGCCATCTCATCCTCCTGAAATCCAAAGACCTATACAGCATCCTCCAAATGGATTGGTTGACCCGACACAAAGGAGTGATCAACTGTGCCGATCGCACCATAACAGTGACTAGTCTTCGGAGAAAGACGGTTATCTTCAAATCGCCCGTGCCACAGAGGCAGGAAGCGAGCTTGAATCTGGTTGCAGCGGAACAACAAGCTAAAAGTGAAACAAAGCCAGAGCGAAAAATAAAAGTACATATCCAATAGTAAGAATACCCTGATGTTTCCCGGAAGATCTACTGGGATGCCACCAAAAAAATCGAGTTCAGATTGATTTGGCACCAGGAACAGCGCCAATATACAAGAGTCCGTACAGAATGGCACCGAATGAGATGGCAGAAGTCAAGAAGCAAGTCGATGATCTGCTACAGAAGGGTTACATCTGACCAAGCACATCACCTTGGGGAGTACCCATTATCTTCATGAAAAAGAAAGACTAGACCAAGCGGATGTGCGTGGACTACCGCGCACTAAATGACGTCACCATCAAGAACAATTACCCCTTGCCAAGGATTGATGATCTTTTCCATCAATTGGAGGGTGCCACCGTTTTCTCCAAGATAGACCTACAATCAGGCTATCATCAGCTGAGGATCCGGGAAGAGGATATACCGAAGACAACTTTCACCACTCGGTATGGGTTGTACGAGTGCACTATTATGTCCTTTGGACTAACAAATGCACCTGCCTTCTTCATGAATCCGATGAACAAGGTGTTCATGGAGTTTCTGGACAAGTTTGTGGTGGTTTTCATCAATGATATTCTAATCTACTCGAAATCAACAAAAGAACATGAGCAACACCTTTGTTTGGTTCTCAAGAAGTTGAGAGAGCACCAGTTTATACACCAAGTTTAGCAAGGGGTGAACATTTCTTGTTGAGAGAAGTGCATGAGTTTCCCTCGGGCACATCATCACCACCCAGGGAGTTGCTGTGATCCAACGAATGTGGAGTCCGCTACTAATTAGAAACCGCCCACAATATGACACAATGCGGAGTTTTTTTGGAGTTGTGGGGTAATTACCGCCGGTTCATGAGAACTTCTCGAAGATTGCGAGACCATTACTCAATTGTGAAGAAAGATGTAAAGTTTGTCTAAATAGTTGAGTGCAACCGCAACTTCGAAGAACTCAAAAGGAAGTTAGTTTCGGCACCGGTCCTGATCTTGCCAGATCCCAAGAAAGACTTCCAGGTGTATTGTGATGCATCCTGCCAAGGACTAGGATGCATGTTGATGCAAGAAAATAGAGTTGTAGCCTACGGATCGCGTCAGTTACACCCCCATGAGGGAAACTATCCAACACATGACCTGGAATTGGCCACCGTGGTCCATGCTTTGAAAATTTGGCGGCATTACCTCATCGGTAACCGCAGCGAGATTTATACGGATCACAAGAGTCTGAAGTATATCTTCACCTAGCCTGACCTGAACCTCCATCAAAGAAGGTGGCTGGAATTGATTAAGGATTATGATGTGGGAATACACTACCACCCAGGAAAAGCCAACGTCATGGCAGACGCTTTGAGCAGGAAAAGTTACTGCAACACTACTTGAGCAGAGGCGTTGTGCAAGGAAATGCAACAGGAATTCGAGCACTTGAATCTGTGTATTATCGATCATGGATCCGTGACAACCTTAGAGGCCTAGCCTACACTCTTCGATCAAGTTCGCGAGGCACAAGCGAATGATCCAGGGATTAAAGAACTTAAGAAGAACATGAGAGTTGGGAAAGCCCAAGTATTCACCGAAGACGAAAACAGGATCGTCTGGATGGGAGGATGATTGTGCGTCCTAGAAAATAAGGAACTCAAAGACTTAATTCTCTGGGAAGCTCATGAGACGCAGTACTCCATTCATCCCGAGAGCACTAAAATGTACCAAGACCTCAAGGCAAAGTTTTGGTGGGCCAGCATAAGAAGAGAAATCATAGAATTCGTAGCACTTTGTGATGTGTGCTAGCGAGTCAAGGTAGAACACCAATGACCTATCGGACTTTTACAGCCGCTTAGATTCCCAGAGTGGAAGTGGGAAGAGATCGAGATGGACTTCATAACAGGTTTGCCCTGCACATCTTCAGGATATGACTCAATCTGGGTGATCGTTGACCGACTCACCAAGTTTTCTCATTTCATTCCGGTGCATACAACATATTTGGGTAAAAGACTGGCAGAACTTTATATGGCTCGCATCATGTCTTTACACGGAGTACCCAAGAAGATTGTATCCGACTGGGGTAGCTAGTTCACTTCCAAGTTTTGACAAAAGTTACAAGCAGAACTGGGAACTCGACTAAACTTTAGCACGGCTTATCATCCACAAACCGATGGTCAGACTGAGAGAGTCAATCAGATATTGGAGGATATGCTAAGGGCTTGCACGTTGGACTTCGGAGGGACATGGGATAAGAGCCTACCTATGCTGAGTTCTTGTACAACAATAGCTACCAAGCCAGCTTGCAGATGGCACCGTTTGAAGCCCTGTATGGCAGGAAGTGCTGCACACCCCTTTTCTAGGATCAGATGGGTGAACGCCAAGTATTTGGAACCGACGCACTCAAAGAGGCAGAAGAGAAGGTGGCTATAATATGGGAGTGTTTAAAGACAGCTCAGTCCAAACAAAAGAGTTATGCCGAGAATCATCATAGAGATCTAAGTTTCGAGGAAGGAGACTATGTGTATCTTCATGTTACACCACTCCGAGGAGTACACCGGTTTCAAACCAAAGGGAAACTAGCACCTCGTTTCTTAGGACCCTACCAAGTGCTAGCTCATAAAGGCGAAGTGGCATATCAGTTGGGTCTCCCAGCTTCAATGTCAGGTATACACGACGTGTTCCACGTGTCACAACAGAAGAAATGTCTAAGGATACCAGTAGAATAGGCCGATCCGGAACAGATCGAGATCTAGGAAGACCTCACCTATGTAGAGAAGCCAATTCAGATCTTGGAGGTCAGTGAAAGAAACACTTGAAGTCAGGTGATTAGGTTCTATAAAGTACAGTGGAGCCATCATTCAGAGAAAGAAGCTACATGGGAGTGAGAGGATGAACTGAAGTCCGCCTATCGCCAACTCTTCACCAGCACGGCCGAATCTCGAGGACGAGATTCTGTTTAAGGGGGGTAGGTTTATCAGACCCCAAAATTAGCCAGACAAAAATTAATACCTGAGAAAATGGTCCAAGAAAAATAAATTAAAATGGCCAAATGAATTAATTAAAGGTGGAAAATACAAAATAATAAATCACTGTGGCTGGGAAAATTTTTCTTTTATTCCCCTTGCCAAAATATGTTAACAGGATTTTTATTGGAATTTTTAGAGCACATGAACTATTTTTAATAAATCAAAAACCATTATTGGAATTAAATTTTCACTAGAAAACCCTTTTCCCTTTTCTTTTCTTTCCCTTTTTCCTTTTCTTCAATTTCCTCCTGCTGGGCCGTCGGCCCAGTACTGCTCCCGGCCTGCTTGTGCGGCCCACGTGTGCCACGCCTCTCCCTTGGGCCCACCAGCCAGCGACTTGCCTCGCTTTCTCTCCCGCTGCGCCATGGGGCCCACCCGTCGGGCCGCCTCGCTCACTCGCTCATGTGCCTCCCCACTGATAGGCCAAGCCCGCCTGTCAGCTTCTTCGCCCTCCTCCGTCCGGATCGGGCAGAGGAGAAATTCCCCTCCGCCGTTCGATCAGCGCCTCGCCCCATCTCCCCGCGCGCCCGTCCTCGGTTGAAACGATGGCGGACCAGGTCCACGCCCACTCCCCCATGATCTCCGGCGCAGTCACCCTCTCTCATGCAAGAATCGCGTGCACGACCCCACCCCCGCTGCCCTCAATCCATTGAGAAATGGAGCCATTTCAGCAACGATGCCGCCTACCCAAGCTCCTTAAAATCTTCACCATCCTCTCCCGAGCTCTCTAGCACCCTGCGCCGCATAATCTAGAGCCGCCGCCGTGCTCTGCCGTCTCCAATCGTCTGCCACCACCGTTGTAGCCGCTCACAGACCGTGTGCTCACCACCACTAGCTCCGCCGCACTCGTACGAAGCCCAGCCACCGCATCCGTGAGCCTCTACGTTGCCGGAGGCCCAATCTCGCCGTCATCCCCCTCGGTAAGCTGTTCTGCGGCTTTTGGCCACACCTCCCCATCAATTCGCTCGGCCATTTCGGCCCTAATTCCTTCCTACACCTTCGCCATGAACCCCCTCAACCTCGGCCGCTCCTCCGTCGCCAGAGATCTTCACTGGAACGCCGATTTCGCCATCGTCCTGTACCTCCGCCGCCGCCTATCACCTCGGTTCACCGCCGTTTGTCGCATTCCGATCATCATAACCCCTCGGTGAGCCCTCCCTTGTCTTCCTCGGTCCATCCCACGGCTCGCCGCTGTTCTCCAGGGGCCGGATGGTCACCGGCGGCGACCATCGGGCTGCTTGCCCCGCCACAGCATGCCGCGCCGGCGGGGGCGAGCCCCTTTCGTCCGGGGCCGTCCAATCTGCCTCTAGGCAGATCTAGACTGGCCGCGTGGTGCCCCCGTGGGCGCCCATTTCCCCGCCACGTCGGCGCCACTCGGGCGTCGCTTCGGCCCGTCGGCCCGCCGTGGCTGCCACATGGCCACCTCCCGCAAGGCCGCGGTTGACTCGGTCCACCGTGCGCCGTCGTCTCCTGTGTCGCCGACCAGTGGGGCCCACTTGTCGGCGCCGGCTCCCGGGGTCAGTGATGCAATAATCCATTTAATTGCGCAATAAATCATTTAATAATTGGTTTTGCATTGGAAAACACAAGAAAACTTCAACAATTCATAACTAATTCATATGAACTCCGATTAAGTCCATTCAAATTTCATTAAATCTAGAAAAATGCCTAGAATTCATTAAAAATATTTTCAGCTCATGTTTGACTGCCCACATGTACTGTTTTTAATTGTTTGTCCATTGTCTATTATAGAATCCGGCACCGGTGACTCTTCCGTGTACTACGAGGTCGTAGCTGAGTACATCTAGGAGGAGCAAGGCAAGTCGCACTATAGGATTGATCATTTTGTACCTATTTTTCGCTAAAATGCTATGTTTATTTAAATAAACTGCATAATTTCATTATTGCATGTGGAGGGATTATAACCTTTATATAGATAGGACTATGCCTTAGTATTTAAACCTTATTCCTTGTCACCTAGGTAACAACATGATTAGAATTCTATTCTTAGGATGCTTAGCCATGCTTAGCAATTTAGCTCATCTGGGAATTAAATATTATCGTTTACATTTTGGCTCAACTCAATGTCGGAAAAATAGAACTTTGGATATGTTACTGTTAAAGTACTAAAATTTGACTTAAATGGTGGGCTGTGGGTGCACGGTTTTGTTGGTCGCACCCATGGCAATTAAGGAGCGGTTCGCAGGAACCCCTTGAGCAACTTCTCGTACTTTCCACAAGCCAACATGGGCAACGGTTGGGCTTGTAGCGTCTCTTCTCCGTCTCCTAGGCACCGATGGTGAGGATGGGCGTGATGGAGTTGGGTCGGCCCGGGGTTGGGTTGATCGGCTTCCGGATCCATTGTAGCGCAAGGGGGGCAGCCTGGCCGATATGGTCTGCCCTGTCGGTAGGAGCAACCTCAGCGTGGTGTGGATGGTTAGGGAGAGGTTGCGTGAACAGTCCTGTCACAACCTCTTACGGGGTGTCGTGGTGACATGCTGGCACATGGGAACGTGTGTGGGGCTATGTCTTGTGGGTACAGTTGTACACCTCTGATCAGAGTTAAATCTATTCGAATAGCCATGCCCGCGGGTATGGTCAATTGGTCAAGACTCACCGTGATTACTCTCACCTTTACTCAATTAATTTGACTCAATGGAACTGGTATAGTTCAGAAGGGTTGTTGGGCCTAGTTAACGTGGTGTAATGTTAATCGATGGAGAATTAATATTGTCCAATTAATCAATCTTTTTATCGTTTGCGAACCACTACTGTTTACAACTGCTTTTATGCAAATAAACCTCTAGCCCATCCTTGCCTCCTGTGCATTATGCATATTTGTGGGTGTGATTTGCTGAGTACAATGGGTGGTACTCAGTCTGGCTCCTTTTCCCCTTTCAGTGGTGGAGTACGTGTCTGATGATGGTGAACTGGAGGACTAGGCTGGCTCCACCGTCAAGATGCCTGTGGGATGGAAGTTGCTGCTTGACTAGTTGTTCATAGGCTTTATTTTCCTTCTTCCGCTGCATTTATATAATATAATTTTACTTTGTTTGTAAGACGTACTCTGTATGGCAACTTGGAACTGTGTACCCTGGCTTTCCTGGACAGGGATTTAATACACATAAATGTTTAGAATTTCGGTGATGATTTTCTGGGTGTTATAGCACGCCTGCACCTGGGAGATTGTGTTGGAGCTAGTCCCGACATAGTGAGGATCCATAATATCAAGGAGCCCTTTCACAGATTCGGCTGGAATCTCCCATGACTCCTTGATAACTTTAATCTTCGCTGCAAAGGCCTGGAATTGGATTTGGGCATTGGCTCTTGAAGCTGCTCGGGTTCATAGACAAGTATACTTGTTAGCCAAAATTGCAGTCGGAGTAACAAGAGGATTGGTTAAGGTTATTGTCAAAGAGAAGGCTTACTATCATAGTCGGCCTCTACTTTGGCCTTGACCTTCTCCAGTTCAGTTTTATCCTTTTCAACCTTTTTCAGCTCGGATTCCTGTTGTTTCTTTCCCCTCTGTCTGGGCCTTCAACTCGGCTTCGAGGGTTGTACATCATAATAGTCAAGAACTCGAGATTATAGCCAGGACACAACTAGGCAGTCAGGAAACAACAAAGCTGGAGAAGTACACTCTGGATTTATTCGGGAAGACAAACACAGGAGACTTACTTCTGATCTTCTTGGCTAGAGCCCAATTTTCATCCCTGAGTTGGTCAACTACCCCCTTCAGCCACGTCTCCCTCTCCTGACTGGACCATTCCAGGTCGGCCTTCTCAGCCTGGAGCTAGCCCAACCATTGGAGATGGGGGGCAAGCTGGGTCAAGACCTTGTTCACTTTCTCTGAGCGATCGACTATCTTCTGCTCAGAGCAAAAAAGAGCAAAACAGAGTCAGGAAACAGAGAACCGATACAGAGAAGATCTTCAAGAATGCAATATACCTAGACTCCTAGGGACGTGGCGATTGCAGCACGAAGAAGAGCTTCAAGCTCCTTCTCCGCTGCCTCCTCATCATGTTCGTAGCTTTCCATGACTCCCTCGGGGGATACCCAGTGGAATGTCCTCGGGAACCTATGAGGAGGGGCTTCAAGTCTAGGGAGATCCAATTCTAAAGACGACGATGACAATATGGATGGTGACAAGGTCCTAGCTTCTGGCTCGGCAGCTATTGGGGCCTCAGGGTCTTGCTCAGGGGTTTGGGCCACAGCTTCAGTACTTGCCCCTTGGTCAACCAGCACTAGCGATCCTGCTATCGGGACAGCTTCAGTTTCTGCAACTGAGGCAGTCATCGGCTCAGCAGGTGAGCTTGTTGTTAGCTCGGCTGGGGCTGGCTTGGCAATGGGAGCAGTCGGTGTAGTCTTTCTCAGATCTACGTCTACTCGCCTCTTGCACGATGAGTCAAACATCAAGACATTATTGCAACATTGATCAAAATTTTTTAGAAGACTCAAGATCACTTACCTCTTCGAGGACTTGAACTTCCACGAGGGGGCTCCGGATGACAGTAGTGGAGAGCTACTGGCTGTTGGGCTCGTCGGCACGGTAGCCGATGGTGGCATCTTGCTCTTTGTTGGCCCAGTCTCTGGAATGGCCCACTGGGGTGTCGAGGCACTCGGTGGTGCCACTCTTTTGCTCAACGTTGCTGACCTCATACTCGGTGGCGCTACCCTTGGGCTCGATGTTGCTGAGCCTAGCAGTGTTGCTCTCGGGTTTGGGGAAGATGGCCTTGGACTGGGCGGCTGGGGAGCTACGCTGGTGGTGTCCTTTATCCTCAATCTCCCAGCTGCGGCACTCGGCCTGCTAGTTCTCTTCTTGCCCGGGTCTTCGATAGGTTTTTTCCCAGCTCTCATGGAGCTAGGCTGGGCAGCAGAGGGACTCAATGGCCTCTTCTTCAACTTGACGACCGATAAAGTTTGGGAGTCATCGTCAAACTCCTCACATTCCTGCAGGTGATTCAAGCAACATACATCACACATTGCAGGGCAATTTAGGATATGCATCTACAAATATTCATCATAGATTGATGACAATTCAGCAACCAATACTTCAATATTACCTTTGGACGAGGCCTTTTTGTGCTGTAAGCCACGATGGCGCGCTCTGCATCTCCGGTCTCAACCACCCCACTGGCAAAATAACTGAGCAAGATGTCAGTCACCTTATGCTTGTCAGTTAGATCTGGGTATTCTCAGCTGGGATCATTTTTCCCTTGGTAATCCTAGCCGATGTATCTTCTTAGCTTCAGTGGCCTGATACACCGGGTCAGGAAACATCTGGCCACCTAGGGGCCAGTCAAACCAGCGCTTTTCGGCTTGTCAATCTTATCAATCAACATATATACTTGGCCCATCTCCTCAAAGCTTGGCACAGATGACCAATTGGGCACAACCTCTGGGGACAGACTAGTGAAATGGGGTAGACGTGGTTCGGGATTGGAGCAATAGAACCACTCTTTATGCCAACCCTTAAGGGAAGAATTTAAGGGAATATGAAGATAGATTTCTTCATCTCACTCCTAAACTGAAGACCAGCTCCCCCTATCATCGGGATTTTGTTCTTAGAGGGCTGAGGCTTGATGTGGTACAAGTATCAAAACAGATTGAAATGGGGTACCACACCCAGAAAGCATTCACACAAAGTTGCAAATATAGAGATTTGCATAATGGAGTTGGGGTTCAGATTTACTAGCTCTAGCTCATAGAAGGAAAGAAGTTGGCGCAAAAAATCTGAAGAAGGAAGAGACAGACCCCGGTCAAAGAATGAGACAAAGACTACAGCCTCACCACCTTGGGGTGCCGGGATCAGTTCCCCTTCAGCCGGATGCTAATTGATGACCTCATGGCTCTACAATCTCAGCTATTTCTCCAAGTATTTCAACTTGGTCAGGCCGCAATCTGAAGTCGGCCAAGCCTCATCGGATACCTCTAGGATTTCTAAAGCTCTCGGCATTGCTTGAGGCGAGGAGATTTGGGGGAAACGCTACTAGGGGCTTGGAATGGATGCGGAGGAGCAGGATCGCTCGAGTTTTGGGAGGGAAGAATTAGCAATGGCAAACCCTAGCAAGGCGAGGTGTGAAATTTCGACGCAGAAGTTGGAAGACGAAGCGATTGGTGGATTGGAGAAGATGAGGAAATCTTTTCTCTCTGCCCCCCTTTATAGAGCCTGTGTTAAAATCACAATGCTGGTGCTACTCACAGAAACCGATCAAATAATCAGATATGCTTCATGCTAGGCCTACTGCCGAGTGTATATATTTAGGTATCTGCATTATTTACCAGGTATTGAGGATATATCCTTATAAGGATCATAAGCTAGTCTCCATTAAAATTGGGGATGCAGGTATCTCTCAAGTACAACTGACCACGTATTGGGTTAAAATCCATAAAGTGGTACTCGGCTTACATGCTTAGCCATTATTTGCCATGAGCAAAAATTATTCCAGCTAACATGATGCTAAAGAGTCTCATATACCAATAGTACACTACTCGGGAAAGACTACAAGGTTAAAAATCTTTGACTTTATGTTTAATTGTTTCACAATTAAGCACAAAGTCTGTAACAGCCTGCCCTCCAAAACCGCGCAGCCCAGCCCATCCGACGGGTGGGCCCACTTACACATAGCACCCCACTTACACCTTCGTCCTCGCTTCATGTAAAAGGATTAACCCAGAAGTGCTATGGTTGGAGGGACAAGGCCTTATAAGTTGGTTCAACTCTTGCTCAACTAGTAAGGTGGTACTAATCAAGTGCATACAGCACTCATGGGCCACATAAGCTAGATTCTAATTGGGCCAGGATGTCACACACACCCCCTCAAAGGACCTGGCGTCCCCACTAGTCCAACTTACCCGCATAGCCACACAGGCATATAGGCAAATATCTAGGAACGCGCCCCCTCTTAGCGCACATCCGTACGTCCAGTGCCGGTGCCATATGCCTCACACAGAGCCCACATGCGTCATGCGCCATATGGCTGCACACTAACCCGTACGTGCAACCATGAGGGTCGGCTCTGATACCATTTGTAATAGCCTGCTATCCAGAACCACGCAGCCTAGCCCATTCGACGGGCAGGCCCAGTTACACATAGCACCCCACTTACACTTTCGTCCTCGCTTCGTGTAAAAGGGTTAACCCGAAAGTGCTTTGGTTGGAGGGACAAGGCCTTATAAGTTCAACTCTTGCTCAACTAGCAAGGTGGTACTAATCAAGTGCACACAGCACTCATGGGCGACATAGGCTAGATTCTAATTGGGCCGGGATGTCACAAAGTCAGGGGCTACACCTAATAGGTGCACCTATTCAGCGCACACTATTCATACTTCTACATGGAGCCCTTCATAGCCTCGCTGCCAACTGACATGAAGCAGGACTCGGGAGGAGAAGCACTCGGACAAAGAGTACTTGGGAGTAATGCACTCGGGAAAACTTCACCGTGGAGGATGAGCACTCGGCATCAGTTGTGACTCAACTATGATGGTCTCAGGGGCTGCTGTGGAGGCCATGGGTACTCAGGTCAAGCATATGGGCCACTCGGACAGAAGATGGGCCTAGCCTTGTAATTAGAGATATGATAGAACTCGGCAGACTTAGCCTTGTACGACAAGGAAAGTACAGTCCTAGTCGGGCATGCTATATCTCTAGAAGGAGATCCCTTGGTCGTAGTCCAATTGGGACTCCTACTTTGTAATCTTGTCCCCCAGTATATAAGGGGAGGCAGTGCGCCCCCTGAGGGCAGAATCATCAAATTCATTAGAACCACCACCATAAATCCTCAAAGGAAATAAACCACAACTGGACATAGGGTATTACCTCACATCGAGGGCCTGAACCAATATAATCCCCTTGTGTTCCTTTGCAGTCCACCAAGTTTCGATCCAACGAGTAGCCCTATATTCATATTGCCGGTGTAAAACATCGATAGTTGGCGATTGAGAAGAAGCTCCACCTCCTCCAATGCAACGACCAGGAGAAAGTCGCCTTTGCAACACACCAGCTCTAGTGTCCTACCTTAGCTTGGTGGGACAACTTCCTCATGACCCGCACTGCCACAACGGAGGCCACTTGGGCAGAATACTGTCACAACTTCCAGAAGTCCTAGATTCCGGCCGACATTGTGGCACAGAAGAAGAGGGAGTTCAGGGACTTGGTGCAAGGAAGCAAGACAGTCACGGAGTACCTCCATAACTTCAACCGTTTGGCGCATTACGCGCCGGAGGATGTCCGCACTAATGTAGAGAGACAAGAGAAGTTCCTGGTGGGAGTTGACGACGAGCTGACCAACCAGCTTCTCTCCAGTGACTACCCTGATTTTGAGAAGTTGGTGGATAAGGCAATCTGCCAAGAAAATCAGTGCAACAAGACAGGCCGCAAGTGGAAGGCGGCCCAGTTCCGAGCACATCCAGGATAGCACTAGAGGCCAAGGGTGATGCTAGGGCATCAGGGTGGACCTTCCACCATGATCGTCTGCCAGCAATGCCCGTTCCAACCAGGGCACTTTGGAGGCAGCAGCAACGACAGCGGGCAACACAACTGTCACCCCACTCCATGCCCACCAATGGCCCCCAACACAGCAAGGCCAGCCACGGAAGGACTGCGGGGGCAAGACTCTCATATGCTTCAAATGCAACGAATCGGGCCACTTCGCTGACAAGTGCCCGAAACTGAAACGAATGGGACCTTGGCCTGCGGCTCCCCAGAACCCCAATGCCAACCAATAGGTGATAAAGGGGCGTGTTAACCATGTCTCCACAGAAGAGGCGCAAGCTGCACTGGAAGTGGTACTGGGTACGTTTCTCGTGAACCCAATACCTGCAACAGTACTTTTTGATTCTGGTGCAACACATTCATTCATATCCAAGAAATTTGTGGGGACACATGGGATAAAAGTAGTGGAACTTAAGATCTCCATGCGGGTTCACACCCTAGGGAACCGCATGACCACAGCTCACTATAGCCCTCTAGTGAGCCTAGAAATTCAAGGATCACCCTTTCTAGCCAATCTCATCCTCCTAGAATCCAAAGACCTAGATGTCATCCTATGGATGGATTGGCTGAGCCGACACAAAGGAGTGATCAACTACGCCGACCACACCGTTATAGTAACCAGCCCAGCAGGAAAGGTAGTTACCTTCAAGTCGCCAGTGCCACAGAGGCAGGAAGCAAGCTTAAATCAAGTCGCAGCAGAGCAACAATTTGAAAGTAGAAAGAAGCCAGATCGGAAAATAGAGGAAATCCCGAGAGTGAGGGAGTACCCAAATGTGTTCCCAAAGATCTACTGGGGATGCCACCAGAAAGGGAAATCGAGTTCAGAATTGATTTGGCACTAGGAACAGTGCCAATTTATAAAAGGCCGTATAGAATGGCACCAAACGAGATGGCCGAAGTCAAGAAGCAAGTCAGCGATCTATTACAGAAGGGTTACATCCGACCGAGCACATCACCTTGGGGTGCACCGGTCATCTTCGTGGAGAAGAAACACAAGACAAAGCAGATGTGCCTAGATTATCACGCACTAAACGACATCACAGTCAAGAACAAGTATCCCTTGCCAAGGATTGATGATCTCTTCGATCAATTGGAGGGTGCCACCGTTTTCTCCAAGATAGACCTGCGGTCAGGCTATCACCAGCTGAGGATCCGAGAAGAGGATATTCCGAAGAGAGCTTTCACCACTCGGTATGGGCTGTACGAGGGCACCGTTATGTCCTCTAGACTGACAAACGCACCGGCCTTCTTTACGAATCTGATGAACAAGGTGTTCAAGGAGTTTCTAGACAAGTTCATGGTGGTTTTCATCGACGATATCCTTATCTACTCAAAATCAGGAGAAGAACATGAGCAACATCTTCAGTCGGTTCTCGAGAAGCTAAGAGAGCACCAGTTGTATGCCAAGTTTAGCAAGTGTGACTTCTGGCTGAAAGATGTGCAGTTCCTCGGGCATGTCATCATTGCCTAGGGAGTTGCTGTGGATCCAACCAATGTGGGTCTGTAACCCATTGGAAACCGCCCAAGACAGTGACACAAGTGCGGAGTTTTCTTGGACTTGCGGCTTATTACCGTCAGTTCATTGAAAACTTCTCAAAGATTGCAAGACCCATGACTCAATTGTTGAAAAAAGATATAAAGATTGTTTGGACAGCCAAATGTAATCGCAGCTTTGAGGAACTCAAAAGGAAGTTAGTCTCGACACCAATCCTGATCTTGCCAAATCCCAAGAAAGATTTCCTGGTATACTGCGATGCATCTCGCCAAGGGCTAGGATGTGTGCTGATGCAAGATGGCAGAGTTGTAGCCTATGCGTCCTGACAGTTGTGCCCCCATGAGGGCAACTACCCAACGCACGACATGGAATTGGCTGCAGTGGTTCATGCTTTGACGATTTGGCGGCATTACCTCAACGGTAACCACAGTGAGATCTACATGGACCACAAGAGTCTGAAATGCATATTCAGCCAGCCTGACCTAAACCTCCGTCAAAGAAGATGATGACGACATCACTAGCCCGGATATGATCATAGTTACCTTATGTACTCATCAACTAAAGGTGCATGCTTTCTACATAAGATTTACGTGTTATATATTTGAACATGCATCACTGCACCATGAGTTTTCTATGTTCTTGTTTGCAGAGATACTTGCTTGGATGAAGGAAAAGAGAGATGAAGTTCTACACGTTTTGGATTCGGATTCGGGCCTCCAGACAGCGTCAACTTCAAACAGCCATAACCTTTGATCCAGAAGGATTTACAGGGCCTACAAGTACTTGTTGGAAAGCTTATGAAGTTTACTTTCAGATGGTTTTGGTCCCACATCAAAATTCCTTCTGAGCTGTCCGGAATCATCGAAACAAGACACATAGCTCTTCCAGTCCGAGTCTGTTTTGGGCCTTGGGCCTTGTAATTGTGTCGTGGGCTAAACCCATGAGGAGTGCGCCCCTCACAGGGCAAACCCTCATCCTAGGACGTCCCAACTCATATATATACAGTAGCCGTCATTGTTTAGAGGTGGGTTTTTCTTAGATTATTCTGTCCTTGAATAGTTTCTCCGTTTATCGGTTTGTGAGACCCCAACTCGAGAGTATAATCATTCATTTGCAATTGAGTTGCAATCTTTCTTGTTCTTGCTTGTGTTCTTTGATTCGCATGCAAGGATTAGCCTTCGTGGCGAGGTCAACCGGGCAGCGCACGGTTGATAATGAGAGGAGACGTGGTACTGCGATTGTAGGGTTCGGGTCCTGGTGATCAGAAGCCAGATCGTGAGTGTCAAATTTCCACCAAATCGCGAGTTATCTTTACCTAACAGAAGATCAGGCACCCCGTTGCCATCAGAAGATGGCTAGAGTTGATTAAAGATTATGATGTGGGAATACACTACCACCCGACAAAAGCCAACATCGTGCCAGACTCCCTGAGCAGGAAAAGTTACTGCAATACCACTCGAGCAGAAACACTGTGCAAGGAAGTGCAGGACTTTGAACGTCTGAACCTAGGCATCATTGACCCTAGATTCGTGGCAGCCCTAGAGGCCCAGCCCACACTCTTCCATCAAGTTCGAGAGGCACAAGCGAATGATCCAAAAATTAAAGAACTCAAGAAGAACATGAGAGTTGGAAAAGCCCAAGGATTCACGGAAGATGAAAACAGGACAGTCTGGATGGAGAACAATGGTGCATCCTAGAAAACAAGAAACTGAAAGACTTAATACTCCAGGAAGCTCATGAGACTCAGTACTCCATTCATCCTGGATGCACTAAAATGTACCAAGACCTCAAGACAAAGTTTTGGAGCCATCACTCAGTGGAAGAAGCCACTTGGGAGTGAGAGGATGAATTGAAGTCCTCCCATCTTCACCTCTTCGCTAGCTCTTCCGAATCTCGAGGATGAGATTTTGTTTAAGGGAGGGTAGGTTTGTCACACCCTGAGTTTTCCCCATAATAAAGCTACACAAAAATTCACTAAGAAAATACTCCAAGAAATTATTTAATTAACGCTATGGAATTTAATTAATGGTGAAAATGCAAAATAACAATCCATCATGGCTGGAAGTATTTTTCTTGTATTCCTCTTGCCAAAATACACTACTAGGATTTTTATTGGAATTTTTAGAGCAGTGGAAGTATTTTTAATAAATCAAAAAGTGTTATCAGAATCAAAAGTCTCCTGGGAATTCACTTTTTCCTTTTTCCTTTCTCTTTTTCCCTTTTCCCTTTTTCCTTTCCCTCCTTGGCCGTGGCCCGCTCCTGTTCCCCGCGCGGCTCTCCTCTCCCTCTTGCAGCCATCTGAGCCCTGCCCGTCAACATGCCCGTGCATCTCCCCCTCTCTCCCTCCCACTGACATGTGGGACCGGGGCCCCACATGTCAGCCCCGTCTTCAACCTCTAGCCGAATCGGCCGGAGGAGATCAAACCCTGCTCGCAGTGCAATTCTGCCACGCCCCGTGTCCGCGTGCCCTCGTCCTTGATTCAAATGACGTGGACCGAGTCTCCTAGCCGTTCCCCCACATCTCCCACTCCTCACACCCACAAACTTGAGGGGATTTCACCCCATCCCACCACGGCCGCCGTTCATAATCTCGCAAAATTCAGCCGTCATGACCACAATCTCAATCCTCCATGCCTATTTAAACCCTCACCGTGCTCCTCCGCTACTTTTCCCTTAAACGCCGAAGCTCCTAGTGCCCTATAGCCTCGCTGCACCCAAAGTCCAAACGGCCGCCGCGCCCCGCCCACTCCAGTCGCTCGCTGCTGCCGTTGTAGCCGCCACCGAGCCCCACTCATGCCTCCACCATCTTTGTCGCACCCAGGCACACCACGTGTGGCCATCGTACACCTGGTTTCACCGCTGAAACGCCGTAGCCCCGATTGAGGTGGGTTCCACCGCTGCCTTTCCTCTCCGGCCGTGTTTTCTCACTGTTTGTTTCAGCAATTCCCACTCCTTATTGCTTCTATACCTTCCCAAGGTCCTTCTCGCTGCTGTCCTGTACATCATCGCCTTCGATCAGCGTTGGAATGCACCGTCGCCGTCAAACGCGAGCCATCGCCGCCGTTGTCCGCCTTCCCGTCACCGTGGCCCCTCAGTGTGGACCCCCATTCAACTCCCCGTCTCCCCTGCCGCTCGCCGCAGCCCTCCGCCATGCCGTCACTGGCCGCGCACGGTGACAAGGTGCGGTCCCGATTGCTCCGGGCTGTCCGATCTACCTCGGCAGATCAGGGCCATCGGCGCGCTCGTGCCCACGGTTGCACGTGCGTGGACCGTGTCCACTGTGCGACGCCGACCCATTGACTCGCTGACTCGTGGGCCTTGCCAGTCGGCACCGGTCCATGGGGCTACTGATGCCATTAATCTTTGTTTAATACGCAATAATTCATTTAGGATTTATTTTTGTATAATAAAATACAATAAACCTTTGAAAATTCATAACTAATTCATACGAGCTCCGATTAATTCCATTCAAATTTCATTAAATCCAAAAAAAATGTGAAGGATCCTTTAAAAATAGTTTGAGCTCTTGTTTCAATGTTCTTAGGTACTATTTTTATTGTTTATGCATTGAATATCGTTAGAAGCCGACGTTTCTGACCCTCCTGTGTATTACGAAGTGGTTGCAGAGTTTGCCGAGCTAGAGCAAGGAAAATTACATCATATTCTTGATCATTTTGTACCTAATTTATGTGAAATGTTTTGTTTTATTTAAATAAACATGCATGTTTTATTCTTTCATGTGGTCTAGGATATGACCTATTTATATATATATAGTTGATGACCGTAGTTTGATGAACCCCTATTCCTTTGTAACCTAGGTAACAATATGACTAGAATATGTCCTTAGGTTTGCTTAGCCATGCTTAGAATAAACTAGCTCACCTTGGGGACTAACTACTCATTATTATATTTATGGTTTGACTTCATGTTGAAATAATGGAACTTTGGTCATGGATAATTACTTAACTAAATTATGACCCTAATGGTGGGCTATGGGTGCATGGTTTTACTGGTCGCACCCATGGCAATTAAGGACTGGTTTGTGGGAACCCCTTGAGCAGTTTTCTGTACATACCACAAGCCAGCTTGGGCAACGGCTGGGCTTGTAGCGTAGCTTCTCCCTCTCCTAGGCACTGTTTGGTGTGGATGGGCGTGATGGAGTTGGGTCGGCTCGGGTGTCGGGTTGATTGGCTTTTGGATCCGTTGTGGTGCATGGGGGGTAGCCTGGCCCATACGGCGTGCCCTGTTGGCAGGTGCAACCTCAGTGTGGTGTGGATGGTTGGGGAGGAGTTGCATGAACGGTCTTGTCACAGCCTCTTCGCGGGGTGCCGTGGTGGCACGCCAACGCACGGGAACGCCAGAGTTAAAATCTATTTGAATAGCCGCGCCTACGGTTATGGGCGTTTAGTCAAGACTCATAGTGATTAATCCCACTTTAATAAATTGACTTAAAATATGCTGTAGGAATAGGATGGCTGGTTGGGCCTGGTCAATGTGGTGTAGCACTGATTAGTGATGATTTAATATTGCTTAATTTAACAACCTTTTTACTCATTTGTGAACTACTACTGTTTGCAACTGCTTTTACGCAAATGAACCCGACGCCTTTCCTTGTCTCCCATGCATTGTGCATAATTGAGGGTGTGACTTGTTGAGTACTGTGGCTGGTACTCAGTCTTGCTCCCTTTTCCCCTCTCAAAGATGGAGTTCTACTTTGACGAGGATTGTCAGGAGTAGTAGGATGGATCCACCGTCAAGATGCCTGTGGAGTGAAAGCCTCTGCGTGGCTTAGTTTCTTTATCTTTATCGTTTTCCGCTACATTTCTATAAGACAATTTTATGTTGTTATTAAGACGTACTCTGTATGGCAACTTGGTATTTGTGTACCCTAGCTTTGTTGAACAGGGATTTAATACACAAGAATGTTCAGAATTCTAGTTGTGAATTTCTAGGTGTTACGCAGAAGGACGTACATAAGTTGACTGGCTGCATGGCGGCACTTAGCGGATTCCTTTCCTGACTTGGCAAATGAGGCATGCCCTTCTTCAAGCTACTAAAGAAAATTGACAATTTTCAATGGATGCCTGAAGCCCAACAAGCCTTTGAAGACTTCAAGAAATTCTTCACATCACCACCCGTGTTGGCATCACCAATGCCCTAGGAATCACTTATGTTGTATCTGGTGGCAACTACTTAGATAGTCAGCATGGTTTTGGTCATTGAGCGAGCAGAGGCAGGACATACACAAAAAGTTTAAAGGCCAGTTTACTTCGTTAGCGAGGTCCTAAGTGAATCCAAGATGCGATATCCCCATATCTAGAAGTTGCTATATGGCTTCTCATAACTGTCCGGAAGTTGGTGCACTATTTCCAATCACATCAAGTCATAATTTTCACATCATTTCCACTCTGTCGATGTTTTACACCGGCAATAAGAATATGGGGCTACTCGTGAGACCTAAACTTGATGGATTGCAAAGGAACATAAGACGATTTATCCTGGTTCAGGCCGTTGAGGTGAGGTAATACCCTACTTCCAGCTGTTGTGTATTGCCTTTGAGGTTTCTCTAGTGAGATTTCACTATGCCCTTGAGGGGGCACCCTGCCTCCCCTTATATACCGAGGAGACGGGTTACAAGGTAGGAATCCCAATCGGACTCCGATCAAGGAATTTCCTTCTAGCAATACAACGTGCCCGAGTAGGACTATATCCTTTCCTTGTCGTACAAGGTAATGTATGCCGAGTCCTATTGTACCCCTAATTACAAGGTTAGGCCCATCCTCGAGTGGCCTTAATGCTTCTCATGAGGTACCCGAGGCCCATGGCCTCCACAATAGCCCCTAAGACCTTCACAGTTGAGTCACAGCTGATGCCGAGTACTCATCGTCCTTGGTGAAGGCTTCTCGAGTGCTTTGCCCCTGAGTACTCATCGTCTGAGTGCTTCTTCTCCAAGTCCTACTTCATATCAGCTGGCAACGAGGCTACGAAGGGTTTTGCGGAAAAATATGAATAGTGTCTATTAGGTGTAGGCCCCGACTTTGTGCTTAATTGTGAAACAATTAAACACAAAGTCAAAGATCATTAACCTTTTAGTCTTTCCTGAGTAGTATACTATTTAGAAATTAGACTCTTCAGCATCATGTTAGCTGGAAGAATTTTTGCTCAGGACAATTTTTTGGCTAAGCATGTAAGCCAAGTACCATTTTATGGATTTTAATCCAATATGTGGTCGGTGTACTTGAGAGATACCTGCATCCCTAATTTTAATGGAGACCAGCTGTTGATCATTTTAAGGATATATCCTCAATACCTGGTAAATAATTTAGATATCTGGACATATGTATCCAAGAATTAGGCTTTCATGAAGCATATCTGATTATTTAATTGGTTTCTGTAAAATAGCATCTGCACTGTGATTTTAACATAGTCAGCGGTCGACCCAATAGGGTAAACAATTTAGAAACTTATATCTTGTGCCCTAGTATTGAATTAGTCGGCCTAGGCCCACTTATCAGCACAGGCCTTATAAAGCAAGGGGAGAGAGAAAAGATTGTCCCTTCTTCTCCTGTCCGCCAATCGTTTTGCCTTCTAGCTCCGCGCCTAAATTGCGCGCTTTCCGCCTTGCTAGGGTTCACTGTAGCTTGTGCCCCCGCTCGAGACTCGTTGGAATCTGCTCCGTAGCATCCATTCCTAACCTCCACAGGCCATTCCCCCAAATTTCTCGCCCTTGACAATGCTGAAAGCTACATTTGAGATCACTGATATGACCGCCGGAATCTGGCCAATGTCGGATTGTAGCCCGGTGAAGCTGAAGTTGCTGGAGAAGCAGTTGATGCTGCAACAACAAGACGTCATCCACTGGTGCACCGAGGAGGGGGAGTCTTTGCTAGCGCCCAAATTTGGTGAGACCGTCTTCTTCACTTCATTTTTTGACCACGGTCTTGCCCTCCTCTCCTCGGATTTCGTTTGCCAGCTCTTGTCTTTCTACCAAATAGAGTTGGTGAATTTGAATCCCAACTCTATTCTCCATATTTTGATCTTCGCCACCTTGTGCGAAGCTTTTCTGGGGTTCAAGCCCCACTTCAATCTTTTTCGGTACCTATTCCACATCAAGCCCCAGCCATCTAAGAATAAAATCCAAACCATCGAGGCGGGGGGGGGGGGGCTGGACTTCAGCTTAGGAATGAAATGAATGTCGATGTTTTACAACGGCAATATGAATATAGGGCTACTCGTTGGATCAAAACTCAATGGACTGCAAAGGAACATGAGAAGATTTTATACTGGTTCAGGCCCTCGATGTGAGGTAATACCCTACGTCCAGTTGTGGTGTATTCCTTTGAGGAAATATTGTGGTGGTTTTGATGAACTCTTGTGATCATGCCCTCAGGGGGCGCCCTGCCTTCCCTTATATACTAGGGGACAGGATTACAGGATAGGAGTCCCAGCCGGATCACGGCTAAGGGATTTTCTTAGAGATATAACGTACCCGACTAGGACAGTATATTCCTTACTGTACAAGGCAAGGTTTGCTGGGCTCTATCATATCTCTAATTACAAGACTAGGCCCATCCTCTATCCGAGTGGCCCATATGCTTGTCGTGAGGCACCTAGGGCCCATGGCCTCCACAGCAGCCCCTAAGACCTTCATAGTTAAGTCACAGCTGATGCCGAGTGCTTATCCTCCACAGTGAAGATTGCCGGATTGCATTGCTCCTGAGTACTCTTTCTCCGAGTGCTTCTTCTTCCGGAGTCCTGCTTCATGTCAGCTGGCAACGAGGCTATGAAGGGCTCCATGTAGAAGTATGAATAGTGTGCACCGAATAGGCGCACCTATTAGGTGTAGCCCCTAACTTTGTGCTTAATTGTGAGAACAATTAAACATGAAGTCAAAGATCTTTAACCTTGTAGTCTTTCCCGAGTAGTATACTACTGGTATATGAGACTCTTTGGTATCATGTCAACCAGAAATATTTTATAGTCTTTACCGAGTAGCATGCCACTCGTATATGAGACTCTTCAGCTTCATGTCAGCTGGAAGGATTATTTATAGTCTTTCCCGAGTAGTATACCACTCAGAAGTTAGACTCTTCAGCGTCATGTTGGTTGGAAAAATGTTTGCTCATGGCAAATGTTGGCTAAGCATGTAAGCCGAGTTCCACTTTATGAAATTTGATCCATTATGTGGTCAGGTGTACTTGAGAGATACCTACATCCCTAATTTTAATGGAGACCAGCTTGTGATCCTTATAAGGATATATCCTCAATACCTGGTGAGTAATACAGATATCTGAACACATGTGTTCAGCAGTCGGCTTTCATGAAGCATATCTGATTACTCGATCGGTCTTTGTTGGTAGCACCAGCACTGTGTTTTTAACACAACCCGCGAGCAGTCCAAACTGAGCGTGCTACTGTAGAAACTCATGTCTTGGTGGCCCAGTACCGAATTTGCAGACCCAAGCCCACTTATCGGTATAGGCTCTATCAATGCAGGGAGAGAGAGAAAAGATTCCCTCATCTTCTCCATTCCGCCAATCGCTTCATCTTTCAGCTTGTGCGCCGAAATTTCGCGCCTCGCCTTGCTAGGGTTCGCCATTGTTTGCTCTTCCCCTTCGTGACTCGAGCGATCCCACTTCTCCGCATCCATTCCAAACTTCCAACAACATTTCCCCCAAATCTTCTTGCCCTTAACCATGCCGAGGGCTTCAAATATTCCAGAGGCGTCGAATGAGGTCTGGCCGACTTCAGATTGCGGGGTGTCCAAGCTGAAGCACTTGGAGAGGTTACTGCAATAGCAGAGCCGCGATGTCATCCATTGGTGTCCGGCTGAAGGCGAATCGGTTCCAGAGCTCCAGTCCAGTGAGACGCCTCTTTTTTCGACCGAGGTCTTTCTCTCCCATCTTTCGATTTTCTCCGCCAGCGTCTTGCCTTCTATAAACTTGAGTTGGTGAATCTGAATCCCAACTCCATCTTGCAAATTTCTATATTTGCAACTCTTTGCGAGTGTTTCCTGGGTGTGGAACCCCACTTGAATCTTTTTAGATATTTGCTCCACATCAAACCCTAGCCCTCCAAGAGCAAGGTCCAGGTGATTGGGGGGCCGGTATCTAGCTGATGAAGGAGATGAAGAAGATTTATATCCATGTTCCTTTGAAGACTTCCTTAAAAGGCTGGCATAAGGAGTGGTTCTACTGTTCTAATCTTGAACCATACCTCCCCCCATTTACTGGTCTGCCTTCAGAGGTCGTGCCTAAGTGGACATCTATGCCCACCTTTGAAGAAATGGGCCAAGTTTACTTGCTGGTTAGCAAGATTGACCAGCTGAAGAGTGCCGGATTGACTGGTCCATGGGTGGCTAGGTGCTTCTTGACTCTCCGGATTAGGCCGCTGAAGTTGAGGAGTCACTTCGGCTAGGACTACAAGGCCAAAGGCGATCCCAGCCAGGAGTATCCCGACCTGACCGACAAGCACAAGGTGACCGACATCCTGCTGGATTACTTTGCCAGCGGGGTGCTCGAGACTGAAGACTCGGAGCGGTCTGTGCTGGTTTACAGCTAGAAGAGGTCTCGCCCAGAGGTAAGGCTTGCTGATGCAGATTCGTTGTCCATCTGTGACGAATGCTTGTATACTTGATTGCTTTTGCTGTGTGTGATGTATGTTGTTAAACCACTTGCAGGCATGTGAGGAGTTTGATGAAGACTCCCAAAATCTATTGGCCATGAAGTCGAAGAAGAGGCCGAGAAGTTCTTCCGCTGCCCAGCCTAGCTCCAAGAGAGCTAGGAAGAAACTGTTGAAGATTCGGGCAGGAAGAAGAGTAGCAGGCCGAGTGCCATAGCTGGGAGCCTGAGGATCAGGGACACCACTAGCACAGCTCCCAGGCCGCCAAGTCCTAGACCAGGACCAGCGCAGTCGAGCTCAACAACATCGAGCCCAAGAAGAGCACCGTCGAGTACAAGGTCGAGTCCAGTGCCACCAGGCTCAGCAACATCGAGCCCAAGGATGGCACCACCGAGTACCCGAGTGCCCCAGCCAGCCGCACTAGGAGCGGGGCCAATTAGGATAGAAACGCCTCCACTGACTGCCACGCCGTCTAGCCCGACAGTCGACAGTCCTCCAGCACCAACACCAGGAGCCCCCGGATGGAGGTTCAAAATCTCTAAGAGGTATGTGACTTTGAATCTTCTGGAACTCCTATTAAGCATCGTAGTATCTTGATACTTAGCTCTTCGTGCAGGAAACGGGCCAATATTGATCTCAAGAAGACCACACCGGCTGCTCCTGTTGTCGAGCCAACCCCAGCCGAACCAGCGCTAGCGAGCACACCTGCTAAGCCGGCGACTGTCTCAGTTGCGGAAACTGAGGCCGTCCCGACTGCAGGGCCGCCGACACTGGCCGACCAAGGGGCAAACGCTGAAGCTGTCGCTCCAATTGAGCAGATCCATGAAGCCCCAGTGGCCGCCGAGTTGGGGGCCAAGACCCCATCGCCGTCCTTGTCATCGTCGTCGTCTTTAGAAGGCCCGGACCTCCCCAGGCTTGAAGCTCCTCCCCGCAGATTCCCGAAGACATTCCACTGGGTAACTCCGGATGGAACTGCGAAGAGTTATGAGCATGATGAGGAGGCAGCGGAGAGGGAGCGTGAGGTTCTTCTCCACGCTGCGATTGCCGCATCCTGGGGGTTCCAGGTATGACTTTCAGCACGTTGGGCTCTTTGACAATTCTCCCTGTATGAATATTCTGATGCTTGACTCTACTTTGCTCTGTTTTGGTTCGAGCAAAAGATCGTCGACCGCTCGGAGAGAATAAATGAGGTCTTGACCCAGCTTGCCCCCTAGCTCCAACGGTTTGGCCAGCTCCAAGCTTCCAAGGCCAACTTGGAGAAGACCAGCCAAGAGAGGGAGAGTTGGCTGAGGGGAGCGGCAGACCAGCTCAGGGGTGAAAAATGGGCCTTAGCCGACAAGATCAGAAGTAAGTCCCCTGTATTTGTCTTCCCAACTAAGTCCTGTATATATTTCTCCAGTCTTGTTGCTTCCCAACTGCCCGATTGTGTCTTGACTGTAATCTTGAGTACTTGACTATTCTGATGTATAGCCCTCGAAGCTGAGTTGAAGACCCAAATAGAGGGGCAAATCGAGTTGAAGGAGGCCGAGAGGGCCAAAGCTGAGCTCAAAAAAGACAAGGCCAACTTGGAGAAGGCCAACGCTAAGCTCGAGAAGGAAAAGGCTAAATTGGAAAAGGCCAAAGCCAAATGGGAGGCCGACTATGAAAGTAAGTCTTCCCTCTGACAATGATCTTAACCAATCCAATAGGTACTCCGTCTGTAGTTTTGCTGAACAAGTTTACTTGTCGATGAACCTAGGCAACTGCTAGAGCCAATGCCCAAATCCAGTTTCAAGCTTTTGCAGAGGAGATAAAGGTTGTCAAGGAGTCACAGGAGATCCTTGCCAAGTCTGTGGAAGGGCCCCTTGACATCATGGATCCTTAGTACGTGGGAACCAGCTCTAACACGATCTCCCAGGTGCAGGCGCGCCTAAATGAAGCCCCGAGTGTCCTGAAGAGGTACTCGGATGAGCGTGTTGTCGTTGGCGTGGCCCAAACCCTGGCGATGACCAAGTCGATCTACCCCAGGGCAGATCTTGAGGCCATCGGAGAGGGGTTGGCCGAGGAGACGACACCTGAGGAGGCACTGGAGTTGATAACCCAGGCGGGGCCGACTGCAGAGGTGATCACCTAAGACCTGGGTATGTAAGAACAATCCATCATGCAGTCGGTGTATATAGATTTTTGTAAGGATATGTGTAAATATATGTGCAATGCCACCAAGCCCTGAGTTTTTACTTAGTCATCATTAGTTTTACTTAGCTATATAGTTTACACCGAGTTACTCTATAGGAACTTGATAAAATTGTTCACTGCAAAGAGCTGTACTCGGGTAAACATAACACAGCCATTGTAAAACTTCATAACTTAAGCAAAACAGGCATGTATATTATTGACAAAGCACATATAATACATGCAGCCCCCGATTTACTACTTGTTTGGGACAAGCGACGTAGTGAGTAAGAGAAAAACTGTACACATCGTGAAAAATAAAACTCTGGTATAGAAAGGATGTAGCTGTTCTATATTCCATGAGTTGCTGATCAGGGCACCGTCTTCGGTCTTCAGTCGGTAGGCGCTTGGCCATGTAACCTCGGCAATAATGAACGGCCCTTCCCATATTGGGGATAGTTTATGCCCATTTTTGGTGGTTTGTATTTTTCTCAAGACGAGATCCCTGACCAAAAAGGCACAGCCACGGACATTTCGACTATGATAATGTCGATGTTTTACACCGGCAATAAATATATGGGGCTACTCGGCGGATGGAAACTCGGTGGATTGCAAAGGAACACAAGGAAATTTTATACTGGTTCAGGCCCTCGATGTGAGGTAATACCCTACGTCCAGTTTGTATGTATTCCTTTGAGGATATACGGTGGTAGTTCTGATGAACTGTATGGCCGTGTGCTTCTATGAGCTCTTCTGTCTTCTGCATGCCCTCATGGGGCGCCCTGCCTCCCCTTATATACTGGGGGACCGGGTTACAAGGTAGGAGTCCCCATCGGATTATGACTAGGAGATCTCCCCTTAGAGATATAACATACCCGACTAGGACTGTATATTCCTTTCCATACAAGGTGAAGTCTGCCGAATCTAGCTATATCTCTAATTACAAGGCCAGGCCCATCCTCTATCCGAGTGGCCCATATGCTTGTCATGAGGTACCCGGGGCCCATGGCACCCACAGTAGCCCCCGAGACCTTCATAGTTGAGTCACAGCTGATGCCGAGTGCTCATCCTCCACGGTGAAGTCTTCCCGAGTGCATTGCTCCCGAGTACTCTTTGTCTGAGTGCTGCTTCTCCCGAGTCCTGCTTCATGTCAGCTGGCAGCGAGGCTATGAAGGTCTCGATGTAGATGTTGGAATAGTGTGCGCCGAATAGGCGCACCTATTAGGTGTAGCCCCCGACTTTGTGCTTAATTGTGAAAACAATTAAACATGAAGTCAAAGATCTTTAACCTTGTAGTCTTTCCCGAGTAGATTACTACTAGTACATGAGACTCTTCGGTATCATGTCAACCGGAATATGATTTATAGTCTTGCCGAGTAGGGAACTACTCGTATATAGGACTCTTCGACTTCATGTCAGTCGGAATGTGTGTTTATAGTCTTGCCGAGTAGGATGCTACTCGTATATGGGACTCTTCAGCGTCATGTCAGCTGGAAAGGGGGTGTTTATAGTCTTTCCCGAGTAGTATACTACTCGAAAATTTGACTCGTCAGCTTCATGTCAGCTGGAAAAGGTGTTTATAGTTTTTCCCGAGTGGCGTCCCATTCGGAAGTTAGACTCTTCAGCTCGTCAGCTGGAAGAATGTTTATAGTCTTTCCCGAGTAGTATGCTACTCGAAAGTTAGACTCCTCCGCATCATGTCAGCGGGAATGAGAATTTTATAGTCTCTCCCGAGTAGTGTACTACTCGAAAGTTAGACTCATCCGCGTCATGTCAGCGGGAATGAGAATTTTATAGTCTCTCCCGAGTAGTGTACTACTCGAAAGTTAGACTCATCCGCGTCATATCAGCAGGAATGAGAATTTTATAGTCTCTCCCGAGTAGTGTACTACTCGAAAGTTAGACTCACCCGCGTCATGTCAGCGGGAATGAGAATTTTATAGTCTCTCCCGAGTAGTGTACTACTCGAAAGTTAGACTCATCCGCGTCATGTCAGCGGGAATGAGAATTTTATAGTCTCTCCCGAGTAGTGTACTACTCGAAAGTTAGACTCATCCGCGTCATGTCAGCGGGAATGAGAATTTTATAGTCTCTCCCGAGTAGTGTACTACTCGAAAGTTAGACTCATCCGCGTCATGTCAGCGGGAATGAGAAATTTATAGTCTCTCTCGAGTAGTGCACTACTCGAAAGTTAGACTCTTCAGCGTCATGTCGGCTGGAATAATGTTGCCAATGGCAACTGGTGGCCACGCATGTAGGCCGAGTACCACTGTATGAAAAATAAATCCATTACGTGGTTAGGTGTACTCGAGAGAGATACCTGCATCTCCAATTTTAATGAAGACCAGCTTGTGATCCTTGTAAGGATGTATCCTCGAGACCTGGCGGATAAGACAGATACCCAAACATATATGTTTAGCAATAAGGCTCTCATGAAGCATATCTGTTTACCTCATCGGCTCCTGTTGGTAGCACCAGCGCTATAATTTCAACTCAGCCTGCGGGCGGCCCACATGGAGCATGCTACCGTAGGAACTCATATCTTGGTGGCTGCTACCAAATAAGCCGGCCTGAGCCGACCTATCCAGCATAGCTCTAGGGAAGTATCATCCATCGCATGTCAGGATGAGTTTTTTTGGTGTTGGTAACCGCAATCAGCCAGAGAAATCCTTATTCGCAAGCCTTTCCGACTTACGTTCTGGATGCAAACTGGTTGCCACATGTACCCGAGTAGGTATGTTGCAGGATCTGCTTGCCCTCCTCAGGTGTGACGCAGTGCATGAGAACTCCGGATGCGCTTTGACGATGTAAGTCTTCTCTGACTTGGGAAAAGCCGAACAAGGTACCCGAACCTTGCATTAGCAAAGGGTTCGGCTGGTGACCCTCATGGGGCGTACCCTATCCAACAGAGTTATAGCCAAGCTAGGCACCCGAATCTTGCATTAGCATAGGATTCGGCTGGCGACCCTCATGGGGCGTACCCAACCTGACAGAGTTGCGGCCAAATAAGGTACCCGAACCTAGCATTAGCGTAGGATTCGGCTGGCGACCCTCATGGGGCGTACCCTACTTAGCCGAGTGGTACACAGCCCCGACTGGCGCCGGGGGCCGATTGTTAGCTCCCATGGAGCGTAGTCGGGGAAGATGACGTCCCGACTGGCGCAAGTACTCGGTAAGTAGCCCTCATGGAGCATCCCGAGTGTATTTCGGCAGACTTGTCCAGCCCCCGAGCGTAGGAGATAGGCTCGAAGCCCTGAGTTCCTGTCACGCATATCCGGAGCTGGGCCTGCAATATAAAAATATCGGATGAGTAGCATCTGATGATGAAAATAATCACCCGAATAAAATGTATTTTACAATGTATGTAAATACGTGTTCTTCCTCTTTTTGATATTAATTTCCTCGAGTAGTTGACCCCTTACGTTTAAGCACTCTGCCCGACTAGTCATAGCCCCCTAGCGTCGGGAGTTGGCTCATGGCTCTTTCCCAGGCACGCGTTTTGGGTGACTTGAGTTCGTCTTACATGGAGCAGAGTTTCACGGATCGAGATTTATGCTACTCGAGTACTTTTGTAATCATTTAAGAGCAAAAACGGAAAAAAGTAAATGCGCAGCTTATACACCTATTAGGTGTAAGCGGCTGTGGCACTAGCAAGGCCGAGTGAGGAGATGTTTATCAGAAAGCGACTTAGCTGTTCGGTATTTGGGAGTGGGGATGCCATCCTTGTGTTTGAGCTTGTGAGCCCCCGAGCATGTCACTTGTTGTTCTGATAATCCTCAGTTGTTGAAGGTCGAAGGCGGTTGTGACCGACTGCCACAATGGAGCCGTCTGACTTGCGTTTGCGATTCCCAGCTTTAGTCGGGACCGCGTCGTCGGTGTCGTCCCGCTTCTTCTGTCAGGGTGACTTGTTATCATCGAGGGCCTCGGCAACAGCGTGGGCCGAGTCGGCGTACTTGTTTGCCATGTCGAATAGGGCCTTGACAGAGTTGGGAGGCTTCCGCGTGAATTTGTCGATGAACGAGGTGTCTCTGACTCCTTTTCGAAAGGCTGCGATGATGACCTCGTCCTTGATCTTCGGGATTGAGTTCCTCCTCTCAGAAAACCTCTTGATGAAGTCACGAAGAGACTCGTTCTTCCTTTGGCGCAACTGATATAGGTCGTACTCGGAAGATGGCCTCTCGTACGTTCCCTGGAAGTTGGTGATGAAGCGTTCCCGGAGTTCTCCCCAGGAGCTGATGGATTGCTTGGGAAGTCCTGTTAGCCATGTCCTCGCTGAGTCAGCTAGAGCGACTGGGAGGTAGTTAGCCATGACTTTGTGATTTCCTCCAGCTGCTTGGATCGCCAGGGTGTAGACCGTGAGCCAGGACTCGGGAGCGGTCTTGCCGTCGTATTTTTCGATGCTTGTAGGCTTGAAACCCGACGGCCAGTCGACCTGTTGTAGCTCCTGGGTGAAGGCTGGTATGCCTCCATCATCATGAGGACTCCGACCCCGACTACGGCGGCGAAACCGCTCGTGGTGGAGGCCGAAATGCTCGTTCTCGTCTTCCAGTTGGCGTTGCTCGTCTTCTTCTCGTTCGCGGCGCCGAGCATTGGTGTCCTGCCGAAGATCACGCCATAGTTGGCCTCGGAGATCCCGGTTGTCCCGACGGTCACTTCGACGTTGCCGGTTGTTGTTTGGGTTGCCGAATGACGTTTGGCGTGACTCCGTGTGCAGCTGACTAGAGCCGGCCACTCGGCGTCGCTTTGAGGTAGACGAGACTGCCATTGGGGATGCCGACCGGTTGGTCGGTATGAGGGTATCTCCCGACTGTTGGTGCTGCTGACATGCAGCAGCGGTAAGCATGGCTTTTATCCTTGCGATCGTCGGGGTGGCCTGATGATCAGGCCCAAGCTGGACTGTGTCCAGTAGGGTTGCAGCGGCCACGATGTTCTGTTGGGGAGTAACGAAGACATCGTGGTCGCCGACTCGGGTTTGGAGGATTTGCTGCTGAGCGGTTTGCTCAGCCTTGCGTAGACCGTCGTTGCGGGCGTGCAGGCGTCTTGCTTCTTCCTCCTGTTGTTGTTGCAGTCGGCAGGCCTCCTCCTCTTGTGGCTCGTGTCGTCGGCATGATTCCTGAATAGGAGTAGAGCCTCTGGATGCCATGAAAATTTCTCGCGGCGGAGTGAAGCTTGCCGAGCTGGTATCCGACTTGGAGTCGGAATCCGACTGGGAGTCGTAGTCCGACTGAGAGTCGTAGTCGGAATAGTTGATGGGGGTGATTACAACTCCGACCTCCCTAGATCCGATCTCGAGCGGCTCGGAGCCGTATCCGAGTCGAACTCCAGGGGATCGGGTTTGCCGCGTCGGATGTAGATTGTAGATATCCGCGGCGTCGCTGAGTCCGAACGGGAAGTTGACGATCTCTTCCCTTCTCGGCCCGATCTCGGCCGGCTCAGAACCGAGTCCGAGTCGAACACTGAAAGGAAGAGTTGTCCCTGGACTCGGGCGTATTGGAGATCGCCGCAGCATGTCGTCGAGGATTGCCGCAGCGTCGTGTGGGCCGACTGGCGCGGAGTCAGCTGGTTCCTCGGCCGGTTGGATCGGGTCCGTGTCGGCCGGGGTGAGATCGCCGATCTGGTCGGCGACGAAGTCAAGGCTTCTGAATGCGATTGTATCTCCGGGGGGGAGTTTGCCGCCGACGACTTCGGTTGCTGGATCCATCGAGCTTGTAGATGTAGATCGCGCCGAATCCCCTACCTGGCGCGCCAACTGTCGATGTTTTACACCGGCAATAAATATATGGGGCTACTCGGCGGATGGAAACTCGGTGGATTGCAAAGGAACACAAGGAAATTTTATACTGGTTCAGGCCCTCGATGTGAGGTAATACCCTACGTCCAGTTTGTATGTATTCCTTTGAGGATATACGGTGGTAGTTCTGATGAACTGTATGGCCGTGTGCTTCTATGAGCTCTTCTGTCTTCTGCATGCCCTCATGGGGCGCCCTGCCTCCCCTTATATACTGGGGGACCGGGTTACAAGGTAGGAGTCCCCATCGGATTATGACTAGGAGATCTCCCCTTAGAGATATAACATACCCGACTAGGACTGTATATTCCTTTCCATACAAGGTGAAGTCTGCCGAATCTAGCTATATCTCTAATTACAAGGCCAGGCCCATCCTCTATCCGAGTGGCCCATATGCTTGTCATGAGGTACCCGGGGCCCATGGCACCCACAGATAATGACACAGACCTTGTAGATACCATGCCGACTAGATTATTGCGATGTCCCTTGCTTCTTCCAACTGATCTAGTTCGACCAATTGGGTATTGTTTGATTCATCTTCTTAGTAGGCCCGAACTCACGGAGAGCCAAACTCTAACTCGGTAGGTAACACAGCCTCTGCACCACAGACTAGGAAGAAAGGGGATTGCCCCGTGGCCTGACTAACCGTGGTTCTGAGAGACTAAAGAATGGATGGGAGTTCTTGTACCCACCGGCCGGCATATGGTTGTAGTTGGTCGAATATCCTTGTGTGGACACCTTGTAAGACCATGCCATTGGCACACTTGACTTGCCCATTGCTCCGCAGGTGTGCCACAGAAGCATAACAGATCTTGATGCCGAAGTCGTCATAGAAATCTTGAAAGACGCCACCCGTGAACTGAGTACCATTGTCCGTTATGATGCGGTTAGGAACTCCGAATCGGTATAATATACTCCTTATGAAGTCCTTTGCTCATGCCGCTATGATGGTAGCAATGGGTTTTGCCTCAATCCACTTCGTGAATTTATCCACGGTGACGAACAAGTGTGTGAACCCTCCTGGCGCTTTCTTGAAAGACCTGACCATGTCAAGCCCCCATACTGCAAAGGACCAATAGATTGGGATTGTTTGGAGTTCTTGGGCTGGAAGATTTGTTTGTCGTGCATAGAATTGGCAACCCTCGTATGTGCGAACTATGTCTTTTGCATCTATTACTGCTGTTGGCCAGAAAAATCCCTATCGGTAAGCCTTTTCGACTAACGTCTTGGATGCGGCATGGTTGCCATATATGCCCGAGTGGATCGATTGTAGAATCTGCTTGCCCTCCTCGGTTGTGACGCAGCGCATGAGAACACCGGATGCACTTCTTCGGTACAGGTCTTCTCCGACTACTAGGAAACATTTGCTTCGATGTTTGATTTTTTCAGCTTCGCTTGGGTCTTCTGGGAGTTCATTGTCCAGGAGGAATTTGAGAACAGGAGTCGACCAATCTTGAGATATGATCAGTACTTCGTCTGTTGCCGGGGTAGGTTCGCCTCCTGACTACTCTGGCACTTGTTTCTTCTTGACTGACGGCTCCATTAGTTGCTTGACAAAGATCCCAGTCGGGACCACTTCTCGCTTGGATCCCATGTTTGCCAATTCGTCTGCAGCATCGTTGTATTGTCATAGGACATGTGTTATCTCTAGCCCGTCGAACTTGTTTTCCAGCTTCCGGACCTCCTAACAGTACACCGCCATGGTATCGTCAAGACATGTCTAGTCTTTCATGACTTTGTTCACCACAAGTTGGGAGTCCCCGCGCACAACCAGTCGACGAATGACGAGTGATATAGCGATGCGGAGCCCGTGGATGAGTGCCTCGTCCTCGGTGACATTGTGGGAAGCCGGGAAGTAGATTTGTAGAACGTACTTGAGTTTTTCACTGGTGGGCGATGTCAAAACGACGCCAGCCCTGGCACCGCTGGTCCGTAGAGAATCGTCGAAGTACATTGTCCAGTACTCTAGCTTGTCTGTTGTAGTAGTCGTCTGAACTTCTGTCCACTCGGCTACGAAGTCGGCTAGAGCTTGTGATTTGATTGTTGTCCATGGCTGAAAGGTGATGTCGAATGCCATCAACTCGAGTGCCCATTTAGCGATTCGGCCGGTGGCTTCGCGGTCGTGTAGGACGTCCCTGAGTGGATACGATGTTACCACCATGACTTGGTGCGACTGAAAGTAATGCACCAGCTTCTGGACAGTGATGAGCAGGCCGTATAATAGCTTCTGGACCTGAGAATATCTCATCTTGGAGTCGGCTAGGATCTCGCTGACGAAGTAGACTAGCTGTTGAATTTTTTGAATGTGACCCAGTTCGGATCGCTCGACCACCAACATCGTGTTGACTACCTGAGTGGTTGCCGCCAGATACAACATTAATGGTTCTTGGGGCATAGGTGACGCCAACACTGGTGGTGATGTGAGAAATTTCTTGAAGTCTTTGACGGCTTGCTGGGCTTCGGGAGTCCATTGAAAATTTTCTGCTTTCTTCAGTAGCTTGAAGAAGGGCATGCCCGATTCGCCTAATCGGGAGATAAACCGGCTGAGTGCCGCCATGTAGCCTGTCAGCTTCTGGAGGTCCTTCTGGCATTTTGGGGGTGCCATGTTCATGATGGCGTTTATTTTCTCTGGGTTGGCCTCGATGCTGCGATGCGATACGATGAAGCCGAGTAGCTTGACGGATGGCACACCGAAGGCACGCTATTTTGGGTTTAACTTCATCTTGAATCTTTGAAGATTTTTGAAGGTTTCCTCCAAGTCGGCGATGAGGTCTTCTTTGTATTTTGTCTTGATCACCACATCATCAACATATACTTCCACGTTGCGCCCGATCTGAGTGTGTAAACACTACTGAATTGCTCATTGACACGTTGCTCGAGCGTTTTTCAGACCAAACGATATTGTGATGTAGCAGTAGGCTCCGAATGGCATGATGAAAGAAGTGGCAGTTGTCCTCCTTCAGACTGATTTAATGGTATCCTGAGTAACAGTCGAGAAAGCTGAGAAGTTCGCACCCCGTAGTGGAATCCACCACCTGATCTATTCTCGGTAGACCAAATGGATCTTTGGGGCACGCCTTGTTTAAGTCGATGTAGTCGATGCACATGCGCCATTTACCGTTCTTCTTCCGGACCAGGACTGGGTTTGCCAGCCAATCCGGGTGGTAGACCTCTTTGATGAACTCGGTTGCGAGAAGCTTAGTTATCTCCTCCCGAATAGCATCTTTGCGGTCTTGTGTGAAGCACTGTAGCCATTGCTTGATTAGCTTGGCGTCTGTCTTGACATTGAGGGTGTGCTCGATTACCTCCCTTGGTACGCCCGGCATGTCCGATGGTTTCCAAGCGAAGATGTCTTTGTTTGCTTCGAGGAAGGTGACGAGTGCGTCTTCCTATTTGAGGTCGAGTCCGGTCCCGACTAGAGCAGTCTTGGAGGGGTCTAAAGGGTCCAAGGGATCTTCTTCGTGTCAGAGTCCGCTGAAATTCCCGACTTCGCTACTTTTTTTGCCAAAACTTGGTCGTCCTCGACTTCAATTATAGCAGCCTGCCGAATGCTGTTGCGTCCTACTGCTGCTTCTTGTGATTGAGCCAACTCGCAGCTCTCTTTGTCACAAGTGAAGGCTTGCTTGACGCCGCTGCGAAGGGAGAGAACTCTGGCTGTTCCAGGCATCTTGAGCACCATGTAGATATAGTACGACACTGCCGTGAATTTGGCTAGCGCTGGCCGTCCGAGTATCCCGTGGTACGCGGTTTTGAAGTCGGTGACCTTGAAGCAGATGTTTTCCGTGCGGAAGTTATCCCACGAGCCGAAAGTGACTGGCAAAGTTATCTGCCCGAGTGGTGTTGAAGATAGGCCAGGAATTATCCTGTGGAAGGGCGCTGTACTGGGCCGCAGTTCTGAACAAGGAATCTTCATCTCATCCAGGGTCTTGGCGAACAGAATGTTGAGCGCACTGCCTCCATCTATGAGAACCATCTTGAACTTGATATTCTTGACGACCGGGTCTAGGACGAGTGGATAGCGTCCCGAGTGTGAAACCCGATCGGGGTTATCTGCGTGGTCAAATGTGATGGACATCTCTGACCAGCGCAAATATTGGGGGGCATCTGTAGTAGAGACCAAGTTGATGTCACGTGCTGTTAGCTTTTGCTTCTGCCTGGACTCGTACGCAAACGGCCCTCCAAAGATATGATTGAGCTCGGCCTGGGGATCTTGAAAGTCGCTGGTCGTGCCTGGATCTGGCTTGTCTTTGTCCTTGTCGGCGCCAAATGATGAAGTCTGCTCGGAGGCAAACTTTTTGAGCATGAAGCAGCCCTTGGCCGCGTGTTTACCCTTGGGATGAAAGGGGCATGCCCTGTTCATTACTTTCTGGTACTCATTGTTCCTTGGGGGTCACGACCGAGTATGCTGCACGTTGGCAACCTCGTTGTCCGACTTCTGCTTGCGGTTGCCAGGTTTGTTCTGTGATGGCTCGTTGTCGGCTTTCACCTTCTGGTCCTTTTGCCTGGACTCCTTCTCATCGAGGGCCTCAGTGACCGCCTCGGCCGAGTTGGCATACTTGTTCACCATGTCGAAGAGGGCCCTGACAGAGGCTAGGGGTTTTCGAGTGAATTTCGCGATGAACGGAGCGTCCTTCACTCCCTTGCAGAAGGCGGCGATGACGACCTCGTCCTTGATCATTGGGATCGAGTTGCGATTCTTGGAGAATCTTTTGATGAACTCACGTAGGGACTCGTTCTTCCTCTGGTGCAGCTGGTAAAGGTCGTGCTCGGAAGACGACCTCTTGTAAGTCCCTTGGAAATTGGCGATAAACCGCTCCCAGAGTTCTCCCTAGGAACCGATTGACCACTTTGAGAGTCCTGTGAGCCATGTCCTCGCTGAGTCGGCCAGGGCGACCGGGAGGTAGTTAGCCATGGCTTTGTGGTCACCTTAGGCAGCTCGAATTGCCAGAGTGTATACGGTGAGCCAGGACTTGGGATTGGTCTTGCCATCGTATTTTTCTATCCCTATAGGCTTGAAGCCCGATGGCCAGTCAACCTGTTGTAGTTCTTTTGTGAAGGCTGGGACACCTTCATCTTCAAGAGGGCTCTGGTGTGGGCACCCCGGAAGTGCATTATGAAGAGTAACTATTACAGCAACGCGAACTATCTAGATGAATGGGGTCTCGAATAAAACCCGAATAAATGCGGTAACCATCCATCCTCATCGCAGACTTGCCATAATCTTTACCCACTCACAATACAAATCCAAAATACCGAGAAGTGTACAAAAGAGATAATCATAAGGACAGCTTGCCAGTCCTCTCCGTCATACGCCCGTCAAACCACTCGATGGTGGCGACCAAACACGATACGTACCCCAGAGGACTCGAACCACAATAGCTATCCCCCAACCATCTCAATTATACACAACTCATACTCATGTTTAGCTAGTCCCTAGGAAAGCGACTAGCCTCACACTTTCATCATGAGCAATTGATAAACATCACAAGTACTCTAAGTATGGATAAACGAGCAGCAGAGTTTCAAATATTACATAGAGGGTTCGCACCCTAATTCATCACAAAGTGACACAAAAGATTTGCAGCGGAATATAAACACAAAAGACAAGAACCAGTGGTGCCAAACCCAAACACAGGGCAACCGACTGGGGATAGAGCATACCTTCGACTACGCATTATCCTCGCCACCCTCGGCGGGATAATAGTAGACCACCTCAATATCGTCGTTGTCCTCACCTGAAAAATATGCAACGTGAGTACGAATGGTACTCAACAAGACTTACACGATATTAATAGTACAAAGGAGTCATGCTGGCCTCTACATCAAGGAATATGGCTATGTGACTCTGATTTTGCATAAAGCTGATTTTATTGAGCAAGTAATACTTGAAACTATAAGCATTTTGAGAAATAACACAATCTGAATTTTTAAGACAGCAAGCATATGGTTTCTGAAAACGGAATATAAATGAGCACCAACCATGCTCTAATCATCATCCATGGGCCACCATTGCCCAAACAATTATGCTACACAAGCATATCCTCTTTTATGACTAAAACCAAGTCATATTTATCCTCAAAGCTTTTTATACAAACCCATTCATCCATGACTATCCTAAGTCATGATATACCCATATAATCCCATAGCCACATATCCCGAGTTTGAGGCTAACATGAGTGAGGAACACATCAAGCGTCGTCCGTAACCGTGGACACGGCTATTCGAATAGTTCTTACTCTGATCAGAGGTGTACATCTTTACCCACACGATGTGAAAGAAGCCAAATGGCTACACTCTAGTTTGATCTGTACCCATCGGTACCCACACTCTACACATTGAGTGCGGACTAGAGGTCACAACAGAACCTTTTGCACGCTTAGCCCCAACCACCTAAACCACGTCTGGGCCCCCGACGACTTAGTCGCATGCGTGCGTGGCAACTAAGGCGGGCTCACCGTCGCGGGAGGCACCTCCGGCCAAGTTATGGACGCACCAAGTGCAAGCTCGCACTGAGGTCCTCCAAAGGTCTCCCCTCACGACTGACAGACGGGCGTAGATGGCCACGGCCTCCCGTGCTATTGAGTTCAGCCGTCCCATTCCCGGCGTGTGGAAGTACGTAAGGTGCTTGAATAGACGTCAACATGTTCGGTCCTTCTCCGCGGCGGCGGCAGCAGTGGCAGCGTCGGCTGCAGTCGGGGCCAAAAGAGAAGATGCAGAGAAGACCAAGGCGAAGCCGTCGGTGGTGGTCTCATCGCCGGCGGTGGCCGGAATCGACAGCAAAGGCGGCGCAGGCGGCGGAGTGGTTCAGGTCGACGATGTGTATCCTATTTTGGACTCGATCTGGCTGTGTACATGCATGCGGGAGTTACTGCTAGGTGCCAGGATGCTCACCGAGGCTCGTGCTGGTCTGGGCGAAGTTGGAACGGCAACGGCGACGACGCAAATTGTCCGGCGGCGGCGGAAAGCTTCGGGACGACAGAGTCGGCCTTCTCCCGGGGTACTGCGACGAAGTTGAGGTGTCGAATAGGTTAGAGACCTCGGAGAGATGTTCTCAGTGCAAAGAATCGGATCATGGCTCACTGGTGCAGTGGGAATAGGCACGGCGGATCTCAGCGGGAGTTGGGGAAGACAGTGGCCGATCTCGGCGCTCAGAGCTTTGCGACACGATCCCTTCGGTTAGCAAGCTTCTGGAGGCAGGGCGACGGTGTTGGCGCAGTGGTTTGGCCGGTGACGTCCCAGATCGGCCGGAACGGCGACCACGTCACGGCGGCGATTCTGCAGAGCCGAGACAACGCACAGTGGCGACACGGCTGCTTCGACCGGTGATCCTAGGGCAACCAAATTACAAAAATAGGATGGTCAGAAGGTATAGATCACATTCCCGAGGCTGGGGAAGGATGGAGCTCACCGGATCCCACTCGAGCTCAACCGAACACCTTCGGTGGTGAAGAAAAGGCTTCTGTCTTCGGCAGTTCTTGGGGAATCCATGGGTTTCTCCAATGGAAACGTGGAGAGGATGAGGAGAGGAGTTCTCTGGTGAATTTTGGAGTGAAAAGGTCGAGGTCTCCAAGGATGTGTTGTCCAGGGCTTGCTCTGTGAGCTGGGAAGGACAAGGGAAGGAGGAAACGACACCTGTGCCATGCAGTGCTGAGGTGCTCCAACTCCACAGTGGTCCTTGGTGGGTCCCACATGTAAGACTACATTTTTCTACACATTTTTGGCTAAGTCTAGTCTATGACTTGTGGGTCCAGATAGTTAGTTCCTAGGTGACAGTGAGGAGGGTGGTAGAATTTTGGGTGAAACACTGTGTCCCAAGCAATGCTATGGCTTACAAGTGGGCTAGGTCTTGTGGGTCCCACTGGTCAGTGACTTGAGAGAGGAGAAATCTCCAGAAACTAAGTTTTGCTAGCTGTCAAACAGGCAGTCTTTGCATTACTGTTTCACTAGGCTAATGAGGAGCATAAATTATGGGAAAAATACTGGAGATATAGGAAGATGTGTTTAACCTGCTGACCAAAATTCGTGGTTAGAAGTGGTCTCGTTTGCCTTTGGTGAAAATGCAAAGTAGGCACACAGACCCAGTTTTTCTGCAGTGTGGTTTATGTCCCTAGGGCTTTGCTGCTATTATTTCATGTGACTTCTTTGGGAATTAAATTAAACCAAAATTCCTGGTAGTAGTGTTCATGGTGTCACACCTGTTGGTAGAATTGCACTGTCTAATTAATCCTCACTCTTATTTGGTGAATTTTAGAAGTAAACTAATTTGTCTCAGCCAGCTTTCTAGTTTTGCTGATTTGAGGGACTTGGTTGAAGTATTTATTTAAGTGATAAAATTATGTAAAATTTACAGTGGGTTGATTTGGTGAGATAGTACTTACAGGAATTTTTCCATGGTTTTATGTGCAACCTAACATCTTCAGAAAAATCCTTAGACTGTACCAATGCATATGGCAAAGAGAAGGATACAGGCTGAAACTTGTTTGGAATTTTTAAGGTGTCTAAACTAATGAAATAAATTCTGGAAAAATTATATTGATTCATGATAAATAAACTAGCATTTGAATAAATTATTTCCCACATATACTTCTGCTTGATTTGATGCACATTTTGGAAATGTTTGGTTTTTGCCGATTAGGGTTTTATTATGGAGAGTTTTGAAAATATTTGCACATTTTAGTTTTCGCATGAAGTGACAATGTAAGAATTTAATTTGTGCACTCTAGTGGTAGTAGGTCATGGCACTAATTACCTAGAATTAGATTTGGGGCTGTGACAGCTGGCTCCGATTGCGGTAGTGAAGACGCTCGTGGTGAAGGCCAAACCGCTCATTCTCGTCCTCCAATCGGCGACGCTCGTCCTCTTCACGTTCATGGTGCCGAGCATTGATGTCGTAGCGAAGATCGCATCGCAGATGGGTGCGGAGATCTTGTTTGCTGCGGCGGTCATACTGGGGGTACCGCCAGTTGTCGTTGTTTGGGTTGCCGAGTGACAACTATTGCGACTCGGCGTGCGGTTGACTAGAGCCAGCCGCCCGACGTCGCACTAATGTAGATGAGACTGCCGCTGGAGAACCCGACCGCGGTGATCATGGCTTTGATCTTCGTGATAGTCGGGGTGGCCTGGTGATTAGGCCCGAGCTGAAGTGTATCTAGTAGGGTTGCGGTGGCCACAACATTCTGCTGAGGTGTGATGAAGGCGTCATGGTTGCCGACTCATGTCTGGAGGATCTGCTACTGAGTGGTTCACCCAGCCCTGCATAGCTCGTCATTGCGAGCATTGTGATTGGCCTCCTGCTGTTGTTGTTGGTGGGCCTCCTCCTCTTGCTGCTCTTGTAGTCAGCGTGCCTCCTGTGGAGGAGTTGAAGCCATGAAGATTTCGTAGGGCAGAAGGAGACTTGCCAAGCTGCTGTCCAAACTGGTGTTTGAACCGGTGTCCGACTTGGAGTCGGAGTCCGAGTAGTTCATCAGAGTAAGGATGACTCCGACCTCCCAAGATCCAATCTGAAACGGCTCTGGGCCGTGTCCAAACTGAACCGTAGGAGATCAGGTCTGCAGTGTGGGATGTAGATCCGTGGCATTGCCGAGTCTGCACAGGAGATTGACGATCTCTCCCCTTTCTAGTCCGACCCTGGCCGGCTCAAGGCCAAGCGCGAGTCAGACACCGAAGGAGAGAGTTGTCCCGAGACCCGGACAAGTAGAAGATTGCTACAGCAAGTAGACGAGAGTCGCTGCAGCACTGTTGACGCCGAAAACCCGCCGGGGGCCGTCCGGCGTCTTGCGAGACACGCGAAGGCCTGGGAGATCTGCTTAGCTCCAATGCAGGTCCTAAATTGTTGAGGTTCGTAGGCGTGCCAGTCAATTTGACCCCGCAATTGACAAGGAGAAAATATTATCTCAGGGATTCAATTGGCCGACAAGAATCCTGCTAGCCGATCGCCGAAGGAACACTTGAGCATCGGCTAAAAGCCGATGATAAAACCGTGCCCGGGCCCTAGTTGTCCGCGCCCGGGTCTCGTCTGTTGCCCGAGTCCGGGACCTCGTGCCCGCGCCCGGATCTCTGTGCCCGCGCCCGGCTACCAGCAGCGATCGACCGATAAGCCGATAGAGTCTTCCTCCAGCTGATGGCGCCAATAGTGCTCGCACATCGGCTACGCCTGTACCCGGGCCCTCGTCCTCGGCGTGCTCGCATCCGGGTCCTTGTTGGTCCTCGTGTCCAGGTACGCGTGCCTGACTGTCAACAATACTTGCGCATCGGCTAAGAAACCGATAGTAGCATGGATAATATAAACAGATAATAAACCAGCCATCAGCTAAGGAGCCGATGATAGAATAGATGATAATATAATCAAACAATAAGCTAGCCGACTGCTAAGATAATACGTGCATCGGCCGGAAAGCCGATGATAAAAAGGATAATCAAAATAATAGACAATGCAGTCGGCTTTATCTAGTAACAGATAATTTATCGGCTAAGCACTCCGATAAAACATCGCATATACACCTATCAGCTCAACAAGAGTAAATCTATCACTATCAATCTAGTAGTTCAAACTAAACTGATGCAGCACAGATTAATAACGATAAAGGAACCTCGATGAGCCGATAAATCTAATGCAATTGTGATGTATGATAACTTATCGGCTATACATCCCGATAAGACGCTTGCACAGAGACCATCGGCTTAGCAGGAACAGCTTATCGCTCAGTTTAGTAGGTCGGACCCAACCGATGCAGCACAAACTGATGATAAACTATCCCCAGTAAACCGATAAAAACTATGCACGTGTGATGTGATATACCTGATCGGCCTAAGAGATCGAACCGAACCGATGCAGCCGTAGACAAAGCAGATATATCGTGGTAAGCCGACTACCATATACCGACTAGAATATCGGACCTAACCGAGGAAGTCCTAGCCGATTGGTAGCCGGGGTAACGAGACTTACCCTCTCACAGGAGTTCGGACCTAACCGATGCAGCCCGGCTCGAGAAGCAAGAACCCATTGATAAGGGGTGGTGATGCACCGAAGTTTATTTATCGAGAGATAATTTACAAGGTCCCCGGGCATACGTATATATACCCCGAGTTACATGAGTCCTTATAGGACATGGTATATGATTTCCTAATTATAACAGAAAACGCTAACAAGGCCTGACCGGACACGAGGTCGGGTTTCCTAAAAGAGATAAATCTTTTCCTAATAAATATAGTAATTAACTGCCACGCGCGGTCTTCACGGCTCCTTCTCGGACTCGGCCTGCTTTTTGGATCAACTTCTGCCAGTTGACTGCGATTTCCCCTTTGACCGAATCTGACATAGGGCCTTACCAAATTTTGGCGTTAACACATGCCCCCCAATTTTGGAGTTTTTCAATAGGACTTCGAAATTCTTTCATTTTGGGCCTCCAGATTTATCCCATACCAAGGCGGCCCAAGATAGCCCACTTGCCATAATTGTTTGAAATAGTGCCAACGGCCTCGATTCCCACCCGGTCATCATATCTCTATAAACACGCTTCGTCTCCCTATCCTTTTTTACGCTTTCACATCACCAGAGCACCACCGCTTCATCTTCCAAGACTTCAACAAGCTCCGGCGAACCAGACGAACCGTCGCAACTTTCTTCTTCGACTGCCGATTTCTGCATCTTCTTCCTCCCGCGATGGCTTCGGCATCTGCAGTCCCTGAGGTAATCTTTCTGCCTGATTATTTTCTTCCGATCTACAGCCCATACGAATCCGATCTGCTATGTTTTTTACCTGTTCTTCGTCGTGTTCTTGTTTACTGTAGCACCTTAGAGCCCAGATCTTGATTCCGGCCGCCGATTACCCCAGCTTTTTCTATCATGGTCCCATGGGTAGCGAAGACCCCACAGATTTTATAATCGCCGAGACCCAGCGTATTCCTTTCAAGAACTCGACCATGCAAGTCAGTGACTGGACCAATAGCTTTAGGTCTTGGCCGAGCAAACTGCCTGGGTGGAGAGATTGGTACCTCAGGGTATCGGCTGCAAAGAGAACCTACTAGGAAGAATCTCACATCGGCCAGTGCATCAATCTTTCTCTGGCCGATATGGAGAGAAATGAATCCCTGCTCGCATCAGCCTCATACTTCTGGTCCGATGCTCTCAATGCTTTCCTGTTTGGGCACGAGCCTATGACTCCCACCTTGCTGGATGTGACCATGCTCACCTGCCTTGACACAACGAGCTACATCGATCCCTTCAGGCTTCGCTTCAAACCCGCTCATCGGCTCCAAGCAAAGAATATCGGCGGCTGGTCCAGGTACATATCCCTTCACAATAAAGGAACTGGATTGGTTGACGACTGGGAACATGTTGCTTTCCTGAACTTATGGTTGGAGCGGTTTGTTTTTGGTGGCGCAACCCTCGGTCCGACGGTCAACATGCAATGCTTGGCAGAATGCTTAGTTGATCGGAAACAGATCCCCTTGGGGCAATTCCTCCTTGGTGCCACCTATCACCTGCTTCATCAAGTGGCAACTAAGTTATCGGCCGGCCAGCCTGTCGGCCACATCGGGGGTCCTTGGTGGTTTGTACAGCTCTGGCTCAATATCTACACCTCCAAGGCTGTCCCTGGGACTTCTCTCTCCGATCAATCCTTTCCGGCCGATTTCACAGAAGACCAAGATCCTGTTTACCGCCAATGCACCTCTATGGGCGAAGCCGCATCGGCCCTCTCCGGCGGTAAGATAATCCCCACTGAACTTAGCCAGTGGTTCAAGGGATTTTACTATGGCTTCACCAGGGAGGCCACTCTCTGGTTTGCTTATAATGATGCATCATCATTCGAGATGCCTTCTAATTTCGACCCACTCAAAGCTCTGGACAATGATGAGTCCAAGGCCATCTTCCTATCGGCCATCACCCCTTGTCTGCTGCCAACTGGCTTCTCTCTGGGCCGATCGCAGCCTTCATATGAGTTTTATCATCCGTCGGTCGGTTCCCGCCAATTTGGCCTTGGCCAGCTTCTGATCGGCTTATTCTTCATAGACAAACTTCAGGCCCGGGGCACAGTCAGCAATGCCCTAGAATATGATCGGATGCGGACTTTGACAGACCCCCTTCTTCTAGGCACCTCCACCGAAGTGTACATCTGTACTGCCAACACCAAGCTTTTTGTCCATTGGTGGTCAGAATGGAAGAAGCATTTGTTTAGCTTAGTGGTCACCTGTTATTGCTCCCGCCTTGACACTGAATACATCGAATCTGACGAAGAGGTAACACCTGCAAATCTCAGCCATCATCTCCAATCATCTCTAACTCCCATTTTGCAGGTTGCCAGCGTCGAGCCCCCGAGAACAAGCAACAGCGGTCGGCCGATCCTGTATCAACCTCCATCGGCCACTCCAAACCTGGGGCGCGACGCTCCATCTCCGTCAGCTCTTCTCAAGGCGCCTCGGCCGATGGGACAAAAACGGAAAAAGTTAGCACATCACCCCTCCCTGAAAAAGCAGAAAAACGATGCCAATATCATCGTCCCAACACCATCTTCTCCTCAAACAACACCGGCTCCCTCATCTCCTCAGGTATGCGCCAAGAGCCGATGGCTTCCTAAGCTGCCCCTCTTTCAGCACTAAGTCCTCCAGCCGTCGATGAAACCGCTCCTATTCCATCGGCTGACATCGGCCCCTCTGAAGAACATCCTATCCATCTCACTGAAGCCGATGCCGCCCGATCTGCCGATGTCCTACCTCAGGTAACCTTTGTGCCCATACTTTGCTTTTAATTTTCTGCTAATCGTTTCACCGATGTCAATTTTGCAGTCTTTAGCCGATCTGTTCTCTTTTGACATCGGCAAGTATTTAGAAGTAGAAGAATCCACAGCCACCAGCACAGCGACCAAACCACCCTTCTCAACCGACGTACGCGAGTATCTAACGAGCATCACCAGTCGGCTGGAAAATCCAATTGATGCACTGGTAGAAGATTGTGGGCCTATTTGGGCAAGACTTGCAGATATTGAACACCATTTGCCCGAAGAACTCATCGACGTATTAACTCCCGCGGCATATCTGGAGTCTCACAGATTCAGACTCATCAAGCTTAGACAGCGCATAGCCGATCGTGCTGACCAACAAAAGACTACCGAAGATATCCAAGCCGATCGGCTATTGGTCCAAGCAGAGAAGAAAAAGCTTGATGACATGGTATTTGCCCCCCAAGAGCTTCAACCTAAATTAGACCAACTGAAGAAAAAGGAGGCCGATTTGCTGGCGGAACTTGAAAAAGTTCGCAAAGATCTTGAAGCCACAGAGTCCCAGCTCATCGGCCTACCACAAGCTATCCAAGACCAAGAGGCCAAGGTTGCAGCGACAGTGCGTCAAGTCATTCATCGGCGCAAGAACCTGAAGACCATCCCGGGCTCCGATGAAGACGACATCCGCGCTATCAATGAGATCGACCAGATTCGCCTGCGCACAATAGAAGTGATCCGAAAATTCTTGTAAATTTTAAACCTTCGTAACTGATGGTTTTCTGGAATATGCCGATCACCCTCATGCTGTTATAATCTGATTGGCTCTGCCACTTATCCCTTTCAACCTTGATGATACTTTTGCTTGTTTGGTCTAAAGGCGATATCGGTTGATATCGGCTGTCTTTAGGCGATGCAAAACATCGGCTTCCTGAAACCAATCGGCTGCACTTAACCGATTTAAGAACTGATCCAAACACTAGAGTAATATTTCTTGAGATATTTTCCGTTAAGCGCTTTAGCAAACTCTGCCCCATCAAGATCCTCCAATATATAGGCATTACCAGACACACAGTGATTAATCCGATAGGGCCCTTCCCAATTAGGCGACCACTTCCCGAATCTGCTATCTCTGGACCCGATCGGCAAAATCAACTTCCACACAAGATCTCCCTCGGCAAATGACTTATTTACTACCTTTTTGTTGTAATGCCGAGCTGCCCTAGCCTTATTTTCCTTGATCTTTTCCAATGCCCTTAACCGATTCTGAGCCAAATCTTCAAGTTCATCTGTCATTAAGTTATAATAATCATCGGCCGTCAACTGATTCTGCAACGAAATTCTCCTAGAGCCGATATTAGTCTCCCATGGTAAAACTGCCTCATGTCCATATACTAACTAATACGGTGGTACCCGAGTAGATCCATGACATGCCATCCAATAAGCCCATAGTGAATCGGCTAATGTAGTATGCCATCGCCACGGCTGCTCATCAATTTTCCGCTTAATCAACTTGATCAAACTCTTGTTAGAAGCTTCCGCTTGTCCATTGGCCTGAGAATAATAAGGTGATGAATTTAATAACTTGATCCCCATACTGGCAGCAAACTGTTGAAACTCATCCGACACGAAGATAGACCCTTGATCAGTAGTTATTGTCTGAGGAATCCCAAACCGATAAATAATGTGCTCCTTAACAAACTCGATCGCCTCCTTACACGTAACTTTCTTCAAAGGAATCGCCTCTACCCACTTGGTAAAATAATCCGTTGCCGCCAATATGAATTTGTGTCCTTTACTTGATGGGGGAAAAACCTGGCCGATCATATCAATTCCCCATCCTCTGAACGGCCATGGTTTGATGATAGGATTCATAACCGACGCTGGCGCTCGTTGCACATTTCCAAATTTCTGACAATCTTGACATCCTTTATAATACCTGAAGCAATCTTCTAACATCGTCGGCCAAAAATATCCTACCCTTCTCAGCAACCACTTCATCTTATAAGCCGATTGATGAGTCCCACAGATGCCTTCATGCACTTCACACATAACTACTTTGGCTTCCTCCAAATCCAGGCACCTAAGCAGAACTCCCTCAAAAGTCCGATAGTACAGCTCCCCATCAAGTAGCACATATTTAGTAGCTTTATACCGAATTTTCCTAGAAACCGATTGCGATGGATTCTGTAAGTAATCAATTCTCTCCTGTCTCCAGTCATCGGCCTTGTTCTGGATATCAATATCGGCTATCTCAACCTCAACCTGCCTATTTAGCCGATACCCCGAAGCAATCTGTGCAAGATCATTGGCTTCCAAATTCTGTTCCCTAGGAACATGATCTATTGATACTATCTTGAACTCCTTTAACAAATCCATACATTCTTCATAATATGACCTCAAAACATCATCTTTGCACTCATATTCCCCAGACAACTGCTTGACCACTAATAAAGAATCACCAATTACCTCTATGACATTAGCCCCGATCTCCTTTAAGAGTTGAAGCCCTTTTAGAACTGCCTCGTATTCTGCCTGATTGTTAGTCCGATAAGGCTTGATTGTAAAAGCAAACTCAAAACTTGCCCCCCGAGGCGACATGATCACTAAGCCGATACCAGATCCATGCTTGCAAACCGATCCATCGAAAAACAAAGTCCACGGGATCGGCTCTACATAGTCTTCGTGAACTCCCCTGTGTTGTACAATGAAATCGGCCACCGCCTGTCCCTTGATTGCTTTAGCCGATTCATACCTCAAGTCGAACTCCGTCAAAGCAAAAATCCATTTACCAACTCGCCCTTTCAAGACTGGAGCCGATAACATATATTTGACCACATCGGCCTTACAAACTACTGTACATTCAGCCGATAGGATATAATGCCTTAACTTTGTACACGAAAAATACAAACACAGGCATAATTTCTCCACCGCAGGATATCTCGTTTCAGCATCCAAAAGCCTTCTGCTCAGATAAAACACAACTCGCTCCTTTCCCTCAAACTCTTGCACCAAAACAGATCCGATGGACTTCTCATCGGCTAATAAATATAACCTAATGGCACTCCTCTCTGCGGTAGAATTAAAATAGGTGGGGAACTCAGATAGTCTTTGATTTCGTCAAACGCCTTCTGCTGTGCTGCCCCCCACACAAACTCTTGATCGGCTTTCAACTTCAACAATGGAGTAAAAGATTCAATCCTCCCTAACAAATTCGATATAAATCTTCTCACAAAATTAATCTTGCCGATCAACGACTGCAACTCTGTCTTATTGCTTGGTGGCTCTGTAGTCTTAATAGCTCTGATGCTCCGCTGACTAACCTCAATCCCTCGCTCATGCACCATAAAGCCTAAAAACTGCCCAGCCGATACACCGAAAGCGCACTTATTGGGATTCATCCTTAGTCCGTATTTCTTGGCCCTCTCCAGCACTCTTCGTAAATCGGCTATATGGCTCTCCTCACTTTTAGACTTAACCACCACATCATCAATGTAGATTTCTACCAACAAGCCGATGAGATCATGAAATATATAATTCATCGCTCTTTGATAAGTCGCACCGGCACTCTTTAATCCAAAAGTCATTACTACCCACTCATACAAGCCGATAGCTCCAGGACATTGAAACGCAGTCTTGTGTACATCTTCTTCGGCCATAAAAATCTGATTGTATCCTGCATTGCCGTCCATGAAGCTGATAACCTTGTGTCCTGATGCGGCATCTACCAATAAGTCCGCTATCGGCATCGGGGACTCATCTTTGGGGGTAGCTTTATTCAGATCCCGGAAATCAATACATATCCTCAATTTTCCATTTTTCTTCTCCACCGGGACGATATTAGAAACCCACTCAGCATATCGGCATGGCCTGATGAATTTGGCGTCATACAATCTTGTAATCTCCGCTTTGATTGGCTCGTATAATTCTGCCTTGAATCTCCTTGGAGCCTGCTTGAATGGCCGATATCCTGGTTTAATGGGCAACCGATGTTCAACAATTGACCGGCTTAATCCTGGCATCTCATGGTACTCCCAAGCGAAACACTCCCGATACTCTTTCAGCAATTTTATCAATTCTTCTCGAAGTTCAGGGCATAACTTCTTGCTTATGTACGTCGGCCTTGGTCTATCTCCTGGTCCAATATCGATCTCTTCCAAATCATCAGCCGACGTAAATCCTTGCCCCAATTTCCCCTCAAAGTCTTCAATAGAGCCCATCAGAGTAACAATTCAGAGCCGACTTGCTGGATCGGCTGTATCCCCTGGCTAGTAACCTTGAGATAGTCTCCTTCCCAAACTTTCCCGGATAGGCAGTCAACACCATCGGTTTCCCAAACTGGTAGATCGGTCATTGCAATGTTGGTTGACCAATCTGCCAAGACCACTTCGACTTGATCTCCCTGCCACTGTATCAGACATCGATGCATTGTCGCAGGCACGCAACAGTTTGCGTGAATCCAGTCCCTGCCAAGGAGCAAGCTGTACGACCCCTTTCCGTCGATGACAAAAAACGTAGTTGGCAATGTCTTGTTTCCCACTGTTAGCTCCACGTTCAACACGCCTTTCGCCTCTGATGAATTCCCCCCGAAGTCTTTAAGCACCATATTTGTCTTGATTAGATCTTCGGCGCTCTTCCCCAACTTCCGGAATGTGGTATGAGGCATGAGATTAACTGCTGCTCCCCCATCAACCAGCATCTTTGTCATCGGCTTCCCGTTTACATAGCCCTTGATGTATAATGGTTTTAGGTGCCGATGCTCTGACTCTTTAGGTTTATCAAATGTAGCTTGGTCAGGTTGTAGTGTTAACTGAGCGAAAACTTCCTCTCCGCCCTCCTCGTCTGACGAGAACGCCCTGTACTCCCTGGGCAGAAAGAAAACCATGTTCACCGGAGCCGATGCGTCTTCATCGTCCTTCCCCCTTACTCGCCAAACTTGTTTGGTCCTCTTGGGACGATGATCGGCTTCCTCCTGATCTTGGCGCTGCTCTTCCTTTTGCTCTCGGTGTCGTAACCATTGTGCCCTTCTCTTCTGATTCTTTGTGAATATGCCGCTAGGACACCACTGAGGATTCTGGACTTGTTTCTCATGCGCTTCCTCTTCATCCTCTTCAAAGAACTCTTCATGGATCGGCCCTAATCGGCTATGAACCGATGCTCTTTTCCCAGACGGCCGATCTTGTGAAAACCTCTGCTGCTGATCACAGCGATCCCCCATATTACTGCATTTGGGGCAATCTTCTACTGATGGCAATCTCATCCCTTGATCCCAGCAGAATCGGAAGAATGGGCAGTTCTAGTGCGGATTATATTATTCTGGTTCATCTCTCTGTTCATCGTACCTTGAGTACTTCTCTATCATACCCGATGAAGTAATCCTCGATTTACTCTGACGTCTTCCTTCATTGGTTTGAACCCTTGACGATGACCTCGCATAGACCATGTTCACAGGGAACGGGTGTCCATCTATCTTCATCGGCTTCTTGTCTTCAAACTTGATTCGTCCTTGCTAGACCGCCGATTGAATCTGTTGCCGAAAAGCTTTGCACTCGTTGGTGTGATGCGATATCGCATTGTGCCACTTGCAATATTTCTTCTTTTTCAGTTCTTCGGCTGACGGAATCACATGGTTTGGCGGAAGTTGTATCTGCTTTTCTTGCAATAATAGATCGAAGATTTTATCAGCTTTATTGATGTCAAAGTCATACCTCTCCTCCTTGCCGATATCTTTGACCCATGGGCATGATACTGATTTCCTGTTCCTAGCCCACTCCGCCAATCCAACTTCAGCATCGGATTCCTCATCATCTGAGTCCGATGAATAGACCCGTACTTGAGCAACCCTCCTCTGGTACTTGTCCTTTTTTGCCTCTTGAAATCGGCTTTCATGAGCCGATACCTTCTGTACCAGATGCGACAGGGATTCAAACTCTTGCGAAGAAAATCTCTCTTTAATCGGCGCCAAGAGACCCTGGAAAGCCAGATCAGCCAGATGCCCATCGCTCAGGTTCAAACTATAACATCGGTTTTTGATATCCTGAAATCGCTGAACATATTCCGGTACTGTTTCATCTGGTCGTTGCTTAACCGATGTCAAATCTGACAATCTCAACTCATGAATTCCGGCAAAGAAATATTTATGAAACTGTTTCTCCAGATCGGCCCACCCCCGAACAGAATTCGGCGGTAATGAAGAGAACCATGTAAAAGCCGATCCGGATAGTGATAGGGGAAAAAACCAAACCCTCAGGGCCTCTTCAGCCGATGCCTCCCCGCACTGTGCCAGGAATCGGCTGACATGTTCTACTGTAGACATGCTGTCCTGCCCTGAGAACTTAGAAAAATCCGGGACCCTGTATCGGTGTGGTAACGGAACCCTGTCAAACCACTCAGGATATGGGTGCCGATACATGAACGCTTGTTCCTTGGGCTTGATCCCGAACTGCTCCCTTACTATCTCTTCAACCCGTGCCGATAAGTCTTCTTCTCTTACATTCTCCTGTTGATACTGCTGATACTGTATCGGTGGGGTTGGTTGCCGATTCTGTCTGTGATACTCCCTCTGGTAAGTACCCGGATCGGCTTCGCCTGCTGGACAATTCTGTTGATATCCTCCATAATAACTAGATCGGTGGTATCCAGCAGGAATATCCTGTTGCCCCCCAGCCTGGTTCCGTGTGAACAAGTGTTCTGGTACATCCCTACTGATGTTGTAATTAACTTGATTTGGTTCCATCTTTGGCGGGAGAAAAACAGGACCCCGAGTTGGTTCTTGGGCAATCGATCCATCGACAGTCTTCTTGATGAGGTTATGCAGTGTGTTTACCAAGACTCCCGACTGATTGATGAGCGCATGGTGAACAGCCTCATTGACCATCTCCTGCAAAGGCTTGATTGGTGGACTCTCGGGTTGCGTGCGGCTCGATTCTCCTACCAGTACTGGTTTTGGAAACTAAGACTTCTGAATCGGCCCTTGCCTTGTCATGCTGAAGGATTCTAAGCACAGCTTCTAGAAATTTGTCATAGTCTGTTCAACTTGCTGTTTTTGTTCTTCAGCTAGATCTTCCATGGTGACCGGAATCACGTTGTCCGTCTTGACTTCTTTTTCGGCCATGTTGAAATCTCGATTGAAACTGTGTTCGTTGAAACTTCGGTCCCACCAGGCGTGCCAAAAACGTGTCGACGCCGAAAACCCGCCGGGGGCCGTCCGGCGTCTTGCGAGACACGCGAAGGCCTGGGAGATCTGCTTAGCTCCAGTGCAGGTCCTAAATTGTTGAGGTTCGTAGGCGTGCCAGTCAATTTGACCCCGCAATTGACAAGGAGAAAATATTATCTCAGGGATTCAATCGGCCGACAAGAATCCTGCTAGCCAATCGCCGAAGAAACACTTGAGCATCGGCTGAAAGCCAATGATAAAACCGTGCCCAGGCCCTAGTTGTCCGCGCCCGGGTCTCGTCTGTTGCCCGAGTCCAGGACCTCGTGCCCGCGCCTGGATCTCTGTGCCCGCGCCTGGCTACCAGCAGCGATCGGCCGATAAGCCGATAGAGTCTTCCTCCAGCCGATGGCGCCAATAGTGCTCGCACATCGGCTACGCCTGTACCCGGGCCCTCGTCCTCGGCGTGCTCGCGTCCGGGTCCTTGTTGGTCCTCGTGTCCAGGTACGCGTGCCTGACTGTCAACAATACTTGCGCATCAGCTAAGAAACCGATAGTAGCATGGATAATATAAACAGATAATAAACCAGCCATCGGCTAAGGAGCCGATGATAGAATAGATGATAATATAAACAAACAATAAGCTAGCCGACTACTAAGATAATACGTGCATCGGCCGGAAAGCCGATGATAAAAAGGATAATCAAAATAATAGACAATGCAGTCGGCTTTATCTAGTAACAGATAATTTATCGGCTAAGCTGTCACACCCTGAGTTTAGCCACACAGAAACTTTACCGGAGAAAATACCTAAGAAAAGGAATTTTAAAATGGCTAGAGAAATTAATTGATGGTGTAAAATGCAAGATAATAAATTGTCGTGGCCGGGAATATTTTTCTTGTATTCTCTGTGCCAAAATACATTAACTGGATTTTTAGTGGAATTTACAGAGCGCCGGAACTATTTTTAATAAATCAAATACGCTTATCGGAATTAACATCGTCCTGGAAATCTTTTTCTTTCTTCCTTTCTCTTTTTCTCCCTCGGGACCGCTGGCCCGCTCCTGTGCCGCCCGCGCCCTCGCTCCTCGCGCCCTCGCTCCTCGCGCCCTCGCCCTCGTGCCCGCGCGCTCGCGCCCTCGCCCCGCGCCCGCGCCCCGCACCCTGTGCCCGTGCCCTCTCCCTTGCCCGCGCCCCGCGCTCCCTCGTGCTCGCGCCCGCGCCCACGCTCCTCCCGCTGACAGGCCAGGCCCGCCTGTCAGCATCATCGTTCTCCTCCGTCCGAATCGGGCGGAGGGGAAACTCCCCGGGGCCGTCCGATCCGGCGCCGTCCTCCTCATCCTCCCGCACTCGCACTCGTTCAAACGGTCGCGGACCGAGTCCGCCCCACTCCCCCGAGTTCTCCGGCGTCCACGTCCCCTCTCTCCCGTGAACCACGCGCACGATGCCCACGCCACCGTCCACTCTCCCGTGCACGATTGGAGCCGTTCGGCCTCGATCTCTCCCGGCCGACTGTATATAAATCATCTCCACCCTCTCCTCCATCTTTTCCCCAACACGCCGAGCTTTCCAGTGCCCCAGAACCCCGTCGCCACCGCGCACCCGAGCTCCACCGTTTTTCGCCGCCTCCGGCCACCGTTCGCCGCCGTTCCGGACGACGCCAGGCCACTCCGCCACCGCCTGCACCTCCGCCACGCCGCGCCGCATCTCGGCCGCCACTCCGTGGAAGCTGAAGCTCGCCGGACCGCCTCGCCCGCGCGCACGGTGAGTATCGGCCTTCCGCCTCCTTTCCGGCCGATGTTTCCTGCCGCGCCGTGTCTCCATTCTCCACTCTAACTCCTCTCCCGTCCTCCTCATCCTCCAGGACACCTCGGCAGCCGCCTCTCGCCCGTTCCCCGCCGTCGGAGCTCCGTCGCCGACGTCGTCCCGAGGCCGCCGCCGCCTTTTCGTTGCCACCGTCGTCTTCGCGCCGTCGCGAGCCGCCGGTGAGAACCCCCTCCGTTTTCCCGTTCATTTCCGCCCCACCGTGTGGTCGTCGCCGCGCCGGGTGGTCGCCGTCGTCGACCATCGGGTCGCGTGCGCGCTGCCGCCTCCCGCTCGGGACGGCTGGCTTCGGCCGCCGCTCCCCGGGGCCGTCCGATCTGCCGGGTGGCAGATCGGGGCCGCCCGCTCGCTCGCCCGCGTGGTGCGCCCGCTCTCGGCCGCGGTGGACTTGGTCCGCCGTGCGCCTGCCTCTCGCACGCCACTGGCTGGTGGAGCCCGCCTGTCGGCGCCGGCTTCCCAGTCTGGTGACGTCATTAATCGGTTAATGCGCATTAAATCACTGGTTAATTATATTCACTCTGAAAATAGCAGTAAACTTCAATAAATCATAACTATTTCATGCGAACTCTGATTAAGTCCATTCAAATTTCATTAAATTCCAGAAAAATGCCAAGAATCCATTAAAAATACTTTCAGCCCATGTTGTTGACCCCCATGTACTGTTTTTTAATTGTTTATGCACTGTTTGTTGTAGAATCCGACGCCGGTAATTCTCCTGCGTATTTCGAGATCGTAGCCGAATACCTTGAGCCGGAGCAAGGCAAGTCGCACTGATACTTTGATCAATTCGTACCCATTTTTCATTAAATTGCTTTGTTTACGCAAATAAACTGCATTATTTCAATAATTCATGTGGATTGGTATTGCCTATACAATGTTATGTTTCAGCCTTAGTTTTGATAACTAAATCCTTGTCACCTGGGTAATAATATGAGTAGAATATGATCCCTAGGATGCTTAGCCATGCTTAGCAACATAGCTCACCTGGGTATTAAATAATGTCTTTTTATATGATTCGACTCAATGTCGGAAAAATGGAACCATGGATAGGTTGTTGTTAAATTCCTAAAATTTTGACCTAAATGGTGGGCTGTGGGTGTATGGTTTGCTTGTCACACCCATGGCAATTAAGGACCGGTTCGCGGGAACCACTTGGGCAACTTCCCGTACTTGCCACAAGCCAGCGTGGGCAACGGCTGGGCTTGAAGCGTTTCTTCTCCCTCTCCTAGGCACCGAAGAAGAGGGTGGGCGTGATGGAGTTGGGTCGGCCCGGGGTAGGGTTGATCGGCTGCCGGATTCACCGTGGCGCAAGGGGGTAGCCTGGCCAATATGGCGTGCCCTGTCGGCAGGTGCAACCTCAGCGTGGTGTGGATGGTTAGGGAGGGGTTGCGTGAACGGTCCTGTCACAGCCTCGCACGGGACATCGTGGTGATGTACTGGCACACGGGAACGTGTGTGGGGGCTGTGTCTTGTGGGTACAGTTGTACACCTCTGATCAGAGTAAAACTATTCGAATAGCCGCGCCCGCGGTAATGGGCACATTGGCCAAGACTCACCGTGATTAGTCTCACCCTAGATAATTAATCTGGTTTTATCAAACTGGTGTTGTGGAAGGTGTGTGTCCGGTCGGCGTGGTTGAGCTGACCGGGGGTGACTGGTTAGCGTGGTGTAACGCTAGTCGGTGGAGACTGGTGAGTGTGGTTTAACTCTCATCAGTTTCGCCTGGTGGTCGTGGTGTAACTTCCATCAGCGCGGCCTGGTCAACGTGGTTTAGCGTTGGTCGGGAAAAGCTGGTCAGCGTGTTACGTTGTCCGGTGGTGACTGGTTAACGTGGTGTAGCGTTAATCAGTGGAGTCCGGGTAACGTGGTGTAACGGTACCCGGAGGTGTCTGGTGAACATGGTGTAGCGTTCATCAGTGGAGACTGGTTGACGTGGTTTAGCGTCAATCAGTTGGGAATGGTTGGGCCTGGTTAACGTGGTGTAACGTTAATCAGTGGTGAATTAATATTGTTAATTAAATCAACTTTTCAATGTTTGCAAACTACTCCCTTTTGCAACTGCTTTTCCGCAAATAAACCCCATCCCATCTTTGTACCCGGTGCATATGCATATTTGTGGGTGTGATTTGTTGAGTACTGTGGGTGGTACTCAGCCTTGCTCCAATTTCCCCCCCCCCCAGTGTTGGAGGACGCGTCAGATGAAGATCATCCTGAGGAATAGGCTGGCTCCGCCGTCAAGGTGCCTGTGGGAATGGAATCGGCTGCTTGGCCAGATGTTTATAGACTCCGTTTTACCTTTTTCCGCTGCATTTATGTAATTTACAGTTTACTCTGTTTGTAAGACACTCTGTATGGCAACTTGGTTTGTATACCCTGGCTTCCTGGGCAGGATTTACTACACATTAATGTTCAGAATTTCGGTGCGAATTTCTGGGCGTTACAAGTTGGTATCAGAGCCGAGCTGACCGTAGGACCAGCCAAATGGAAACCCTAAGAGCCCTCTGAAATTCCCATTTGCATATGCTTCTTACAGTTGGAGTTATTTTGGGAAAAGTGGGAATCTATTTTCAAGTTGGGGTAAAATCTTGGCCGTTTATGTGAATGGGAAATTTGAGTCAAACTGGAGTTAAATTTTTGTTTCAAGGATTGACATAGTGTCCAAATTTTTGGGAAAACATTGGTTATTCTTGGGAAATGTTTGATTTACAGCATGCATAAATCTCTTTATTTGTGTCGAAATTATTATGTGAATCTTATGTGGTTTCGCAATGGTATTTTGTTGGTTCCAAATTTACTTACAAAACTATTTACTGCATAAAATCGTTGTTGTTTCCAAATTATTTATTGTTACTTGTTTGGATCTGAGCATACATTGATTCCCTCCTGTCTTCTATAGATGGACAACCTCCCAACCAGCGTTGTAACCGACATGGGTGGCTACGTGGAAGAACTGCGGATGATGAGCTTCACCTTGGGGTTACAGCCGTGCCCCAGAATACACAGCAGTGGAGCCCTTGGAGGGTGAGCTACCACACCGGGTTCGTGTGGAGTTACCTGCGAGATGTACCTCCTGCCTGCCACGGAGGTAGAGGTTGGCGGGCGTACCTTCAATCACGCCTGTCAGGAGGCTGCTTTCCGCCTGCTTGAGAGCTGCGCCGGAAGCATCACTCTACTCTCCGCACCACTTCTTACCGCTACCTCCCCTACCGGACGCCCGACCAAGAATACAGTTATTTCCAGCGGGCAGACAATGAGAACGACACTACCATTGTTCACATGAGGCAGCGATGATGGCTATGGACTACATGCACGCCAACTGGGTGCGTGCAGCTCATGACCGGGAGGACGCCAACAGGATGACTATCATGGGACTCCAGAACAGGTCGACCGCCTGAAGAAGAGGTCGCAGAGCTTAAGGGACAGCCGCCACCCGGTGGAGCCAGGACCCGGCTGACTCCGAGGAGAGGACCCTTCCTCCGGTGCGTGTTCAATTGGCTCCAGGAACGGGCCTCACGCACCACCACCCCACCGGCACCAGCTCCAGCACCAGCTCCAGCACCAGCTCCAGTGCCTGCACCTGCTCCAGTACCAGCACCGACGGGTGGATGGATCAGTGCATCGTCTGATGGCGATGGCTCTCAAGGAGGCACCAGCATCCATGGAGGTTTCACTTCGACGGACGACAGCAGCTCCTTCAGCGGGTCTCGCACTCGCAGCGAGGCCAGTTCTTCGGCCCACGGGAGTGTGGATTATGTGGGCGGATCCAGGAGCCACACAGACGACGAGGCCGGAGACGAGCAGGAGCCGGAGTACGACTCGGATGACCGTCGAAGCCGCTCGGAGCATTAGACGCGCCATCCTTAGCTTTGCCGTTTTCTTAGTTTGATTTCCTGTTTAGTTGTAATGTTAGGAATGTTTTTGTTTGGGTTAGTGGTGGCATGCCGTCTGTTGTGGTATGTCCGCCGTAATTAGGAGTTGAACTGTTTTTCCTATGTTTCCAACCAGAAGTTCAGTTAATTTAATTCAATCACTTAATTATCACCCTGTTTCTGAGCCACCTGTTTTTCTCCTCCCTCCCTCTGCTCTCCCCTTCAGATGTGAACACAAGGAGTGGAGCCCGTGCTGCCAGTGACACTAGCGCCACCAACCAGCGAGAAGGAGCACCTCAGGATCAAGGAGTACCTAACCATGTGCCACCGCCACTACGGGAATCCCACCTTGGCGCAGGTTTTGCCAACCAAAACCAGATGATGGCTCTGATGATGCAACAGATGCAGCAGAACAACCGCAGCAGCAACACCAGCAACACAGAATCAGGCCATTGCCCTCATCCAAGCTGCCAGAGTTCCTGAGGGTCAGGCGCCAACTTTCTCCAGCTCCCCCAACCCCATTGATGCCAATGACTGGTTGTTGGCATCGAGAAGAACTCAACCTCCTCCAGTGCACCGACAAGAAAGGTCGCTTTTGCTACTCACCAACTCAAGGTCCCGCATCGGCTTGGTGGGACAATTTCCTTGGTGACCCGCACCGCTACCCAAGAGGTCACTTGGGCCGTAATTCTGCTACAATTTCGGAAGTCACAGATTCCGGCGGGAATTGTGGCACAAAAGAAAGAAGAATTCAAAGGACCTGGTCAAGGGAATAGGACGGTTACCGAATACCTCCACGAGTTCAACCGTCTAGCAGCGCCTACCGCGCCAGAAGAGGTCCGCACGATGCGGAAAGACAGGAGAAGTTTTTGGATGATGTTGAACGACGAGCTGGACCAATCAGCGCTCCTCTCTAGCGACTACCAGACTCGAGAAGCTAGTGGATAAAGCTAGCCGCCAGGAGAGCCAGCACAACAAGTTTGAGATCGCAAGAGGAAGGCGAGCCCAGTCCGACTCAACAAGGACAGCTTACAGCGACCACGAATGATGATGGGACCGCATGGTGGACCAGCCACCATATTATCGTGCCGTCAACAAGCCGTTCTACCACCGGGGCACTCTGGAAGCAACAGCAACAGCGGGCGTACAACCGTCAGTATCCGCTCCGCGCCCCCAACCAAATGCACCAACACAGCAGAGTCAGCCACGGAAGGATACCGGGGGCAAGAGCTATGTCCTCTAAGCAATGCAATGAAACCGGGCCACTTCGCCGACAAGTGTTCCGAAGCCGAGTGCGAATGGGATCCAGAACCTGCAGATCCCAGCACTGCCCAACGCCCAATCAACAGGTGGTTAAAGGGACGTGTCAACCATGTCTCCGCCGAAGAGCGCACAGGCCACACCGGAAGTGGTATTGGGTACGTTCTCGTGAACTCAACACCTGCTACTATGTACTTTTTCGATCTGGTGCAACACATCTTTTATATCAAGAATTTGTGGGGAACATGGGATAATGAAGGTAGTGGAACTAAATCCCCGAGGGTTCATACGCCTGGGAACCGAATGGGTAACTGCTCACTATAGCCTCATGAGCCTAGAAATCCAAGGATCACCTTTATAGCCAATCTTATCCTCTTGGAATCCAAAGACCTAGATGTCATCCTAGGGATGGATTGGTTGAACCCGACACAAAGGTGAGTGATCGACTGTGCGGACCGCACCGTAACGGTGACCAGGCCCGGAAGGAAAAGTGGGATCTTCAAGTCACCCGCCATCCGTTGCCTCGGGAAGCAGCTTGAATCAGTGTCGCAGCAGAGCAACCACCAAAAGTGAACAAAGCTGAAAGGAAAATACAGGATATTACAATAGTAAGGAATACCAGGCATGGTGTCCCCAGAGACCCTACCAGCGATGCCACCAAAAAGGGGAAATTGAATTCAGGATTGATCTGGCACCTGGCCAAGCGCCAATATACAAGAGGCCTTACAGAATGGCACCGGAATGAGATGGCCGAAGTCAAGAAGCAAGTCGACGACCTGCTACAGAAGGGTTACATCCGACCAACACATCACCTTGGGGGAGCACCATCATCTTTGTGGAAAAAGAAAGCCAAGACAAAACGGTATGTGCGTGGACCTACGCGCTAAACGATTCACCATCAAGAACAAGCTACCCTTAGCCGAGAATTGATGATGTTTCATCAATTGGAGGATGCCACCGGTCTTCTCCAAGATAGACCTGCCGATCAGGCTATATCAACTTGAGATTCGAGAGGAGGTATACCAAAAGACAGCCTTCACCACGCGGTATGGGTTCTATGTATGAGTGCACTGTTATGATCTTTGGACTGACCAATGCCCCGCCTTTTCATGAATCTGATGAATAAGGTATTCATGAGTTCCTGGACAAAGTTTGGTAGTGTTCATCAGACGACATCTTGATCTACTCAAAGTCAACGGAGAGCATGAACAACTATCTTGCTTTGTTTTGGAAAAAGTTGAGAGAACGCTCAGTTGTACGCCGAAGTTCAGCAAATTCGACTTCTGGATTAAGCAGAGTGCAATTTCTCGGACCAATCATCACCGCTCAAGGAGTTGCCGTGGATCCAACGAATTTGGTTGAACGTGGAATCTGTCACCAATTGGAAACCGCCGAAGACAGTGAGCAAGGTAAGGAGTTTTCTTGACTTCGCGGGAAAACTACCGCCGGTTCATCAGAGAACTTCTCAAAATTGCCAGACCTAGTGAGCTCAGCTACTGAAAGAAGGATGTTAAGTTTGTGTCTGGACCCCTGACTGCAATCACACTTTGAAGAGAACTCAAGAAGAAGTTGGTTTCAGCACCGGTTTGTTTTGATCTTACCTGATTCCCAAGGAGGTGTCCAAGTATACCTGTGATGCACCCGCCAAGAGGCTAGGGTGCGTGTTGATGCAAGACAAGCAAGGGTTGTAGCCTATGCATTCGCGTCAGTTACCCCCCCATGAGAAGCAATTACCCAACACACGACCTGGAATTGCCGCAGTGGTCCATGCTTTGAAAATTGGCCGGCACTACCTCATTGTAACCTAGGAAGATTTATACGGACCACCAAGAGCCTTGAGTACATCTTCACTCCCAGCCTGATTTGAACCTCCGCCAGAGAGGTGATGACCTGGAACTGATTAAGGACTATGAAGTGGGGATACATTACCATCCAGGGAAAAGCCAACGTCGTTGAGCACGCCTTGAGCAGGAAAAGTTACTGCAACACCGCTCAGGCAGAGGCAATGTGCAAGGAATGCAGCAGGAGTTTTGAATGCTTGAATCTGGGCATTGTTTGAACATTGGATTCGTGGCAGCCCTAGAGGCTCAAACCCACGCTTTTTGATCAAGTCCGCAGGCACAAAGCGACGAATCCAGAAGGTCGCGAATTAAGAAGAACATGAGAGTCCGGAAAAGCCTCAAGGTTTTACGGAAGATGAGAACGGGACGGTATGGATGGGGGAACATGTGCGTTCCAAGAGAATAAAGAACTCAAGGACCTAATACTCCCGGGAAGCCCTGAGACGCAGTACTCCATTTCATCCAGGAAGCACCAAGCATTTTACCAAGACCTATAGAACCAAGTTTTGGTGGCCAGCATGAGAAGGGAAATCGCCGAGTTTGTGCACTGTTATGATGTTGTCAGCGAGTCCAAGCAGAAACACCAAGGCCTGCAGGACTGCTACAGCCACGTGCCAAGGTCCCAGAGTGGAAGTGGAAGCAGATCGGGAAGGATTTATCACCGTGCCCCGACGTCATCGGGGTATACTCAATCATGGGTGATCGTGGATCGACTCACCAAAGTGCGCATATTCCATGCCCCGTGGCATACCAGACTCGGTAAGAAACTGGCGGAACTGTATATGGCTCGATAATGTGTTTACATGGGAGTACCCAAGACAGATCATTTCTGATCGTGGTAGGCCAGTTCACTCCAAGTTTTGGCAGAAGTTACAAGAAGAGTTGGACCGACTGAAACTTCAGCAGGATATACTCGCAAACAGATGGTCGTACTGATAATGAGTCAAGTCAGAAAATAATTCGAGGACA